>QANZ01031198.1:0-29504 GCA_003254925.1 Chamaecrista fasciculata | reverse complement strand
TATTATTCAGAACAGGAAAATCTATAATAACATAATATATAAATTCAAAAACTGAAATCGTATTTATATAATATGAGAAAGAGCAAATTTTTTAGAGATGATAAATTAAGAAGTTCAGATATCTTATTATAAGATTCAGGAATATTAATTAATGCAGGAAATAAAATAAACATCAACCCTAATTACAAAAATTGATCGGATAATTTGAGGACAATTAATTAAGGAACGATTGGCCAAAAAAAAAAATTAAGATCAATCTTCGAAAGATTTTGTACGTAATTAACTTCCTCTAAAGCTTGCTTCATATATATTGTGATGACTTTTGACGCAAGAAACATAAATCGGCATCTTCTAAAAAAAAAATAGGGGGANCATAAATCGGCATCTTCTAAAAAAAAAAAAAGATAGGGGGAGGTGAAGCATAATGGTGATGGCCACTAGGAGCAAGTTGCCACGTAAAGATACTCTTTTGGTAGCAACAAAATCAGTTGCCATCAAAATAGAGTTGAAAATATTATGGACCAAAATAAAATTTAAAGTAAATATTAGAAACCTGATAATCAAGGAAGAGAAATGACCTACTAAAGGAGACCACACCCTTATTTAGGGCACAAACAAAAGGCATCCATGCCCCAACGTAAGGCATGGTCGCCCCATGCAAGGGCACCTTGCCCTTAGTTGGGCGACCATGCCCATACTTAACCCCCACCAGGGGGTGGTCGCCCCAAATAAGGGCACTTTGCCCTTATTTGGGCGACCATGTCTAGAACATGGTCCCTCCATAGGACTCTGACATATAGCAGCTAAGTAACCCATGTAACTTAGTTCCGGAAATGATGGATTAAAGATTCTCTCGCAATAAGTGGGATACCGCATCCCACCACCTCTCGCAATTAGTGGGATATATCACATCCCACCAATATCGGGCTACCACGGCCAGAACACACTATAAAAGGCCTGGTAGGGCTCGATCAAAGGTAACGCACTCTACTCAGTCTAGACTGATTACTCCCAAATACGCTTTACTGACTTTGTTTTGCAGGAAATCGTCACCGGAATTCCTCACCGAACCAGGTAAAGGCACCTCGGGCCAAAATCTAGTTCATCACTGGCGCCGTTTGTGGGGACGAAATTCTTCGTCCCATCTCTACTCTACCGCTTTCAATTTGCATGAATAATTGTTTAAGTTTGCGTAGGACCTTTACATGTTCAAGGAATGTTTATCCATGGAACATAGTTTCTAGGGTTTGAAAACTCATCTTTTGTTCAAAACTAGGGTTCGTTAAACACGAATCCCTAGGGGTGGTCGCCCCATCTCCTAGGGTTGGCTGAAGGTCAACCCACACATATCTACATGTTTCCATTGATCCGTCTAAATAGTTTGCGCGCTTCAATCGTATGTACATCTAACTTATATGACATGTGTTTCGCATGGTAGCCCAAGATTAGGGTTTGCATCATATATGACATGTGTTTCGCATGGTAGCCCGAGATTAGGGTTTGCATCGTATATGACATCTATGTTTCACATCCAAGAACAATTCTTGGTGGTAGACCAAGATTAGGGTTTGCATCATATATGACATGTGTTTCGCATGGTAGCCCAAGATTTTTGCCCTTATTTGGGCGACCATGTCTAGAACATGGTCCCCCTAGAGGACTCTGACATATAGCAGCTAAGTAACCCACGTAACTTAGTTCCGGAAATGATGGATTAAAGATTCTCTCGCAATCAGTGGGAAACCGCATCCCACCACCTCTCGCAATTAGTGGGATATCACATCCCACCAATATCGGGCTACCACGGCCAGAACACACTATAAAAGGCCTGGTAGGGCTCGATTAAAGGTAACGCACTCTACTCAGTCTAGACTGATTACTCCGAAATACTCTTTATTGACTTAAGCATCATAGGAGAATCGCGGGGCTACCCCCGCCGTTCTTTGTTTTGCAGGAAATCGTCACCGGAATTCCTCACCGAATCAGGTAAAGGCCCCTCGGGCCAAAATCTATTTCATCAGAACGAAAATGAGATTTTAACCAATTTAAAAATTATATAGAAGTAGGATGAAGATTTTTTGAACTAACTGTATTTCGATAACATTTGAACGACATTTCATTAATATTTTATTTTTTATATTTGATGCAAAACAGTTTATTAATATTATTTTTATATTGCAATTTCAATAATTATTGTTTCATATTTATTTTATTGTACTTTAGTCATCAAAGTTTCATATTTATTTTATTATAATCCTCAAACTTATAATAAGTGATTTGACAAAGAGAGAAAGAAAAATCAACCATGTATTCATCTCTCATTTGTCACAAAAAATGCAGATTTTTCTTTCTCATTTTGTCAACTTGGTTATTATGACATATATGAGTGAGAAATAATCCATCTCATTTGTCAAAGTAAGAAATAATGATAGAAACAAGATGAAATCACATTTTTTAGGAACAAAATGGAACAAAAAATAATTTGAGGACTAAAATGAAACTAATCCCATAATTTGAGGATCAAAATGAAATACCTTCGCCGCGGGTCCTCAACTTAAGGGTAAATGACCGGCAATAGAATGTTTTCCATTCCCAAAGGTGGAATTCGAACCTCCACCACTTGGTTAAAGGACCAAGTGAGGAACCGATCGATAGACTACACTCATGTGGTTTATCCAAATACAATTGGTTAATATGATGAAACTAACTTCTTATTTATAATATTCTCCTAAAGATACTTAATTATTTTGATTATCTAAAAAAAATATATATTATTTTTAACTTTAAAAATAAATATATTTTATATTAAATGTCTGAAATGGGAGGAATATTGATTATTATTTGTTCCTTTGTTCTAATTTCATTTCTTCTAATTTTTTAAATCAATACATGAAAATACATATTATCAATATTGAGAGTTTAAAATTAAAAATTATATATGAAGCAAACAAGGTCTCCTTTAATTTCACAGTACATTTTTTCAATTTCATTTTAGAAAATATTGAATATCTTAAGATACTCACTAATATCATTTTACGTTAATCATAGTATATATTTTCCCCTATGTGTGGATTTCATATTTGTAGGGTCATGACGTCATGTTGCCTCTTATGAAAAATATCTAATATAAAGTGTGTTTAAATTTGAAAAGTAAAATCTCTTTTAATTTTGTTTAATTATAGGGATAATCAAGGCTTCCATAATATATGGGATTACATCATCTTTCATAGAGCCATGATCATATGAAATATTTGTATATCTAATTAACATTTGAATTTCAAAACTTGAGCTTTAATTTAAATTAAATTTGATTAATTGATATATATCAGCTCAAATTCAAATTTAATCAAATCAAGTTTAAATATGATACAAATCTTAAAATCTCAACAACCTACTCTATAAATAGGATCGATCATTAGGGGAGACTTTCTAAGAGTCAAAATTTCGTGCTCACCCTCTCTCACTCACTCACTCATAGCCTCCATCCTTTATCAAAGAAGAAAGTAAGTCTCGTTGGCCTTCATCTCCCCTTCATATTTTGTTTTATTTTTTATTTACATCTTCACACACGTTTCATATCTTTTATAGGTATCTTCATGTATTATGAAGTTCTCATAATCATTTTAAAATTGTTAATGCATAAATAATATCTCTTCGGATTTTCTCAAGATCGTTGACCAAATTAAATTTGCACTGTTTCTGGGTAGTGAGTTGTTTTTGTTTGTTTTCAAACATTTGTTAGAAGTATTTTTATTTCAAAATAGACATAATATAATTTCTAATAGTGCTTGAATTTTTTGCGCCAAAATTAAAAGAGGTGAATTCCCTACAAATTATGCAAGTCAAGCTAAAAGCTGTTTCTGGAATTCATTCACAAAAAAATGGTGTAGTTTGGAGACTCATAACTCTTTTTTCCGAAACTGTTTTTGGGTTCGGTTTGTTTCTGAGTTTAACTAATTCTGTCTAATTTCATTCCTAAAATATTTGGTTTGATTTAGGTAAGTTTTCTATTTTTGGAAGAATTAATCCATCAGATGTTCGTTCCTGGATCCTTTTGGGCAGGAGTCATTGTTTAGTTTCTTTCTTTTTTGGACTGAATTTTTTAATTTCTTACTCTTAAAATAAAAATTGCTTCTAACCCAAACCAAACGAAACGAATTAGCAACCAAACATAAAGGGGATGATGTTATGGTATTTAATTTATGAATTCTAAGACCCAGAGTTATGGTTTTTCTAATTACTTTTCGAAAGTCAAAAAATTATCTTTTTCAATAAGATTTAGATTGAAGGAAAATTGTTTTCTCTTTTCTTTTGTTTCTTGGGTAGTTATTTACTTTGCTCTTAGGATTTTTAAGTTACTTTGCTCTTAGTTATTTACTTTGTTCTGAAGGAAATGTTCCAGCAGCAGGCTAGGCAAGAGAGGTTTGAGACCAGTAAGGCTCTGTACTCTTGCAAAATGGCTGAAGGTGCATCGGTTAGTACACATGTCTTGAAGATGAAGGGGTACATAGATCACCTTGGTAGGCTGAGATTTCCCATTATTCCAGAGCTTGCGACGGATTTGATCCTGAACTCTCTGCCCAGAAGTTATGACCAGTTTGTCATGAACTTCAATATGAATGGAATGGAGAAATCTATTTATGAGCTGCATGGGATGCTCAAGACTGGTGAGGCATATATTAAGAAGACACCTAGCACAGTCTTGATGGTTCAGAAAGGCCAAGGGAGGGGGAAGGGAAAAGGAAAGAGGAAGGGAACCACCACGGTTGGTGAGACCAAGCCAGCGGCCAAGCCTAACCCACAACCTGCCAAGAAGGCAAAGCCCTCAAAGGATGCAGTTTGCTTTTTCTGCCAAAAGCCAGGACATTGGAAGAGGAATTGCAAGCTGTATATGGAAGATCTAAAGAAACAGAAGAAGGGCACCGAGGCCTCTACTTCAGGTATCTTTGTTATACATGTTCATTTTTCTACTCAAACCACTTGGGTATTAGATACAGCATGTGGTTCTCACATTTGTACAAATGTGCAGGGTCTTAGAGAAAGTAGGAAGCTAGACAGAAGCGAGGTGGACCTACGAGTGGGCAATGGTGCAAGGGTTGCTGCTGTTGCTGTGGGAACATATGGGCTTGTTTTGCCCTCTGGGCTTGTTTTTGTTTTGAACAATTGTTATTATGTACCTTCGCTAAGTTCGAACATTTTTACAATTTCTTATTTGGATAAGGAAAGATTTACATGTGTTAACGGTAATGGTAGATTTTCAATTTATAAAGATGATGTTTTATTTGCTTATGGTGATTTGTAAGATAATCATTACATCTTGAAATTAGAACAACAACGTAATGACAATATTTATAACATTGATACGAAAAGGATTAAGATTAACGAATCTAATCCTACATACCTTTGGCATTGTCGTTTAGGCCATATAAACGAGAAACGCCTAGAGAAGCTTCATAAAGATGGACTTCTAAGCTCATTTGATTGTGAATCATATGATGCTTGCGAATCTTGTTTACTTGGAAAGATGACAAAGGCGCCCTTCACTGGCCACAGTGAGAGGGCATCTGACTTATTGGGAATCATACATAGTGATGTATGTGGACCCATGAGTACTCTAGCTAAAGTTGGTTACTCATGCTTCATTACGTTTACTGACGACTTCAGTAGGTTTGGCTATGTTGGAGATTGTGCCATAGAGCCAATCGTTTTAGGTAAATATGTTGTGAACATATTATTAATTTATGGAAGATAAATTAATGTGTTATCATGTTATTAGCATGTTTACTATGATAACATCCATGATTAATTATGAGATAATTAATCTAAATCTTTCCCTGGTCGATTATTTTTGTAGGAACAAAAATGAACTAAGACCAACATGACCTCGGTGCATGATGCACGCACTAGATGCTGGGACGAGAGTCATGGTGCAATTACGTAAGGTGGTTACGAGTTGCTGGACTGACCCGGAGAGTCCTGCATGGGTTTAGTCATCAACTTGCCTCTCCTAGTACGCCTGTAGCGATGCCTTAGACCTGAGGTCATCATTATTCCGGCGTTGCAGTTGTCAGTCTTTGGCTTAGTCTAACGCTGCCCGTAATAGGGAAGTTATAAGGGCTAAGTACGGGTCTGGTTGATAGCATTGCTGTGGAATGTGGATTGGCCAAAATGGGATTTTGTCCCTCATTAGATGAGAGATATCTAACTGGCGCCCTCGATGAGTCTGTCCAGGAAAAAAAGTGGCCACTCAAGAATTGGGACTTACTCAGGGAATCGAGAAAGTTGTGGTTTGGATTATGGATGACTTTCCTGTGCCTAGTCCATGACCACGATATCGTAGGACAATCGAATCTCTGACACGGAGGTACTGATGTTAAGTCATTTTAGTAAAAAAGATAACTCACGTGTTTTGGGTAGTTGTGATGGCTTGCTAGAGTCCGCTCACGACTTGTAGGTCATGGGGATGACCTGCTGCCAACTTCACGTGGGGCCTGCTGGGTCACATACGAGCAGGAACAGAACACCATTTGAAAGGGACACGAATTAGGGTTAATTCGTGGGTCACGCGAGTGACACAATTTAAGACACAGAGGAAATTTCTGGGACATTATGTCTTGTCTTAATTGATCTACAGATGACATATTTAGATTTGTGGGACAAATTTAAATATAAATAATTGTTNTAAGGTAATATTATAATTATAAATTCAAGTCTTAAAATAATTATATTATCAGAATATCTTTATTTTAGGAATAATTAAATCACCAAATTTTAGTCTATAAATATAGGGCAAGTCGATTTGCCCCATAATGCTGACAATAGCAATTTTGCAACCCTAATTTGATTTTCCTCCTAAGAGTTAGAGAGAGAAAATATTCCTTTGCACACACAAGAGAGAAAGTCGACTTTCTCTAAGAGTTAGGGAATTTCGACTTAGCTCTATAATTAGGGTTTGTGAGAGAAGAATAGGCAAGAAGGAGTTCTTGTGGGGGGATTCTTCTAAGCGCCACCTCAATTTCTGTTTCAAGAAGGAGTTCTTGAAGTCAGAGGTCTGTAGATTGGTCCCTGATTCTTTTGGAGAAAAGAATTGAAGGCTAGCACCTCGGTGTTCAAAGAAACTGTTCGTGTGGATTACTGGCAGAGGGAGAACGTTGGGAGTAAGCTCCTTGGAACTCGCCGTGTTCAACCATCAGATTGAAACTCGTGAGGTATAACACTAACCAAAAGTTTTAAATTCTGCTAGTGGATCCGTTCGGGAATCATAGGACCTAGGCGTTTTATTATTTTTATTTTTGCTTCCGCTGCCTTAGGCGCCTAGGATTCCCAACAGCGCCACCCTCACACTAATATTAGGAATCTTATCTGATTTATTTTCCCTAATATTTTAATTGTAAATAATTAATCCCTATTAATCAATTAACAATTATTATATTTAAACTTGTCTCACAAATTTAAATATTTCACAACTGTAGATTAATTAAGACAAGACTTAATGTCCCAGACATTTCGCTGTGTCCTAAATTGTGCTACCGGAGTGACCCACGAATTAACCCTAATTCGTGTCCCTTTAAGCGGTGTCCTGATCCCGCTCATGTGTGACCCAGCAGGCCCCTCGTGAAGTTGGCAGCAAGTCATCTCTTTGACCTACAAGTCGTGAGCGGACTCTAGCAAGCCATCACGACTACCCAAAACACGTGAGTTATCATTTTTACCAAAACCGACTTAACCTTAGTACCACCTTGTCATAGACCCTATTGTCACACGATATCTTGGTCATGGATTAGGCACAGGAAAGTCATCCATATTCCAAACCACAACTTTCTCGATTTCCTGAGTAAGTCCCATTCCCCAGCGTGGCCAAACATTTCCTTGCACAGACTCATCGAGGGCGCCAGTTAGATATCTGTCATTTAATGAGGGACAAAATCCCATCTTGGTCAATCCACATTCCTCAACACGACAATAAACCAAACCCGTACCTAGCCCTTATGGCTACCCTGCTACGGGCAACGTTAGACTAGGCCAAAGTCTGACAACTGCAACGCCGGAATAATGATGACCTCTGGTCTAAGGCGTCGTGACAGGCGTACAGGAGAGGCAAGCTGATGACTAAACCCATGCAGGACTCTCCGGGTCATGTCCAGCAACTCGTAACCCCTTACGTAATTGCACCATGACTCTCGTTCCAGCATCTAGTGCATGCATCTCTATGCATCAAGGTCATGCTGGTCTTAGTTCATTTCAAGTTCCCACCTGAATGAGCGATCAGGGACTGTTTAGACTAATTATCACATAATTAATCAGGGACTGTTATCATAATAAACAAGCTAATAATATGATAACCATTAATTTATCTCCATAAATTAATCAATATGTTCAAAACATATTTATAAAATGATTGGCCCTAGGGCACAATCACCAACACCTGTTACGGGTAACGTTGGACTAGGCCAAAGTTCAACATCTACAACCCCGGAATAGTCAAGACCTCAGGTCTAAGGGCATCGTGACAGGTGTACAGGAGAGGCTAGCTCATGACTAAACCCATGCAGGACTCTTCGGGTCGGTCCAACAACTTGTAAACTTTTACATAATTGCACCATGACTCTCATGAAGCATCCCATGCATGTATCTCTATACACCGAAGTCATGTTGGTCTTAATTCATTCACGTTCCCTAGTGAATAATCGACCAGGGAGAGTTTAGAATAATTGTCACATAATTAATCAAGCATTGTTATTACAGTAAGCATTCTAATAATATGATAACGACTCAATTTATCATCAATAAATTAGTCAATCAATAAGTTCATACATATAAAATGATTGGCCCTAGGGCACAATCTCCATCAAACTCCCACTTACACTAGGTACAATCGTTAATCCAACTGTTCCTACACTAGGTACATTGATCAATGTGTCTAATCCCCATCAACGTTACATGGCGTTCATGTCTGACCCGCGCAAGAGGTTTCGTAGGAGGATCGACAACATTATCCTCGCCTGCTACTTTACATATCTTGACATCACCTCTGTCAACCATCTCAAAGTGATAACGTTTGAGTATATCATTGGTCCTTTGATACCACTGTTGGAAAACAGTGGGGATCAAATCCCACCTGGTGTCGTTCCTGTCTCCACAGGGTGACCACCAAGCGCACCTCAGGCACTGGTTTTACAGTCTGCGTCTCCACGAGACCAATGCTATTTTCGGGACCGCAAGGGGTAAGAGTCAACACTTCATCAGAGGTCACACTGCGAGAACCCCCTCTACGGCAGAACTCCTTCAAACTAGCTTTGAAACTACTATATACTCAGCCTCTGTTGTAGAATCAGCAATCGTGCTCTACTTGGAACTTTTCCAACTCACGATGCCACCGTTCAAGAGAAACACGTATCCAGACTGCGATTTAAAATCATCTTGGTCGGTTTGAAAACTGGCATCTGTGTAACCAATTACACATAGCTCTTCATCAGTTCCACCTTAAACCAAGAATTCATCCTTAGTCCTTCCTAAGGACTTAAGGATGTTTTTGACAACAGTCCAATGATCCTCACCAGGGTCTTGTTGGAACCGGCTCGTCATACTCAGGGAAAATGATGATGGAGATTGTGCCCTAGGGCCAATCATTTTATATGTATGAACATATGTTTTGATTAATTTATGGATGATAAATTATGTCGTTATCATATTATTAGCATGTTTACTGTGATAACAATCCTTGATTAATTATGAGATAATTATTCTAAACTGTCCCTGGTCGATCTTTCATGTGGGAATGTGAATGAACTAAGACCAGCATGACTTCGGTGTATGGAGATACACGCATGAGATGCTTTACAAGAGTCATGGTGCAATTATGTAAAGGGTTACAAGTTGCTGGACCGACCCGGAGAGTCCTGCATGGGTTTAGTCATGAGCTAGCCTCTCCTATACACCTGCCAAGATGCCCTTAGACCTGAGGTCTTGACTATTCCGGCGTTGTAGATGTCGAACTTTAGCCTAGTCCAACGTTAAGTTGGGAGATATTTAACTGGCGCCCTCGATGAGTCTGTCCAAGGAATGTGTGGCCACACAGGGAAATGGGACTAACCCAACGAATCGTGAAAGTTATGGTTTGGATTAAGGATGACTTTCCCGTGCCTTATCCATGACCAGAATATCGTGTGACAATCGAGATTAAGACAAGGTTGTACTAAGGTTAAGTCGTTTGGCGTTAAAGCGATAACTCACGTGTTTTGGGTAGTCGTGATGGCTTGCTAGAGTCCGCTCTCGACTTGTGAGTCATAGAGATGGCTTGCTACCAACTTCACGTGAGGCCTGCTGGGTCACACACGAGCAGGATCAAGACACCATAATGGGACACGAATTAGGGTTTAATTCGTGGGTCACTTTAGTGACACAATTTAAGACATAGTTGAATGTCTAGGACATGAAGTCTTGTCTTAAATAATATCTACGTTTGTGACATTTAAATTTGTTAGACAAGTTTAAATATATTAATTGTTAAATGGTTAATTTGATTAATCTATTTACAATTGGATTCTTGTTTAAAATATTAGGGAATAATAAATTGGATAAGCCTCCTAAAAGTTAGGGGATTATTGATTTATTAAATTCTTTAATATTGGATAACAAGAAGAAGAGGGTGGCGCCTCTTCTTGGTTTTAATAAATAAAATTGTTTTGTTAATTTAAATCAAGATTTGAATTTGAATTCAAGATTTGATTTTGATTTCAAGATTGAAGTTTGAATTAAAGATATTAAGGTAATATTTTAATTCAATATTGTTAGGGAATTTGAATTCAAGATTCAAATTTGAATTAAAGATATTAGGGTAATATTTTAATTCAATTTGTTAGGGAAATTAATAAGTTGATTATAACTCCCTAAGAGTTAGGGTTGTTATTTTAATTATTAAATTCCTATAAAAAATAGAAGGAGGATGGCGCATGGCTTGATCCAATGGTCAAGATTTGATCTTGCATTTGGATTTCAAGATTGCATCTTGAATTTCAAATTAAGATATTAATGTAATATTTTAATTAGGAATTCAAATCCTCTTGACCAATGGGGATCGGGCATTCAAGATTTAGTTTTCAAGATTTGATCTTGAAATTTAAATTTAAATTGCCTTTTAGTTTTGAATTATAATATTAGTGTAATATCATAATTCAAGATTTTAGGAACCCCTATTTCCTGATTATAATAATTCCCTTAATTTCATGAGTTAGGGAATGTGATTCCCTAATGAGACTCTATAAATACACACACACCCACACAAGTCGTATGACCTATTTTTAGTTAGGCTAAAAATCGACTTTTCCCTAGAGAGAGAGAGAAGTCGACCTAACCCTAATAGGATTAGGGTTTTGAGTTGTCTGTAAGGGTTTTGTGCGCCACTTCCATAGAGTCTTCAAGAACCGTTCTTGAAGATTCAAGATTCGTAGATTGGGTTCCCGTATTCTCTTGGGAAGAAGAGAAGGAGGCTAGCACCTAGGTGTCTGCCAAACTGTTCGTGTGGATCACTGGCAGAGGAAGGACACGCGTTGCTGTGGACTTCTCTGAATCGCAATTCAAAGCTACCGATTGAATTTTGGTAAACTTCTTTCCCTTATAGTATAAACATAGTTAGTGGATCCTGGAAGGAAATTATAGGCAATGCGTTTAAATTTTTAATTTTACGTCTTTTTCCGCTGCGCTCGCTCTATAATTTCCCAACAAATGACACATCTGGTCGAGTATACAGCATGGCATACAAATGACACTCTCTCTTCAACCATTTTTCAATTACTTGTTGATCTTAATAAACCCATCCTTCATTAATTCCTTTCGATTTATGTTTTCCAATGTGCTTCACAAAGTAATTAGCGACTATCACGATACTGCTCTTTTAGACAACAAGCGATTCGGGAAGGTTTTCCAAGTCCCTTTCCTATTTCTTTTTCTTTTTTGAATTTTATTTGGAAGAAATGCAGAGGGATATGTAATCAAAAGGATTGTTAACTCAGACTGAATAATTGTGTTTTCCGTGTCCCCGTTGCTGACTTATGGCAAGATGCAGAGTGCGGAAATGAAATTCGTTTACCATGAATGCTTGATTCATCCCGCACTCTTATGCCACTCCGAGTAACTTTTTGTTCTCAAACTATATTTTTTCTATGAATTAAAGCTTACCAAATCTGGGTCAAATTATATGTCTGATCCTCATCTCTATCGTTCAATTGTTGTAGCATTGCAATATGCTACTATTACTCGTCCTGAAATTTCATTTGCTGTAAACAAAGTATGTCAGTTCATGAGTCAACCTTTGGATGAACATTGGACAGCTGTGAAGCGTATTCTTCGTTATCTAAAGGGTACTCTTTCTCATGGTCTTCGCTTCACTCCTGGCCCTTCTCTTCCATTAGTTGGTTACTGTGATGCAGATTGGGCTAGTGACATTGATGATAGGCGTTCCACTTCTGGTTTTGGGTTATTTTTAGGATCTAATCTCATCTCTTGGAGCTCTAAAAAGCAACAAGTTGTAGCTCGATCAAGTACTGAAGCTGAGTACCGCAACATTGCATCATTAGTTGCTGAGATCACATGGGTTCGATCTCTTCTTCAAGAGCTTCATTGTTTTCTGCCTATCAAGCCTCGAGTGTTATGTGACAACTCTAGTGCTGTTCATCTTACTCATAATCCAGTTCTGCATAATCGCACAAAGCATATGGAGCTGGACATCTTTTTTGTTCGTGATCAAGTCATCAATGGTTCTCTTTGTGTCAGTCATATTCCTTCTCTTGATCAGACTGCTGATATTCTTACAAAGCCCTTGTCTCATCCTCGATTTTGCGTGTTACGAGATAAGCTGAAGGTGTTTGAATCTCCCACTCTTCAGCTTACGGGGGGATAATAGTGTATTAAGCTACTGCCATGTCAGCGGATGTATCAAGACACAGTTTAGTCCTCATTCACAGTTTGTTACTTAGTTGTATTCTGTTAGAACTGGTTCAGCTGAGTCAGTTAGGAAGTTGTACACGTGATTGGAAATGTGGCATGTAATTAAGCTCTATATATAATCTCTTGTAATCACTGTTTATTACAATCAATTTCAATACAAAAGATTATTTCCTTTTCTTCAGTGATTTGATAATAAATCTATTATGGTATCAGCTAATGCTTCTGATGATATTAAAGTAGTGGTTTGTGAGAGCTTGGGGGTGACTTCTAGTAATGATCCAGGGAAGTATTTGGGTCTACCTGCAGTGTGGGAAAGATCCAAGAGGTCTGCACTGACTTTTGTGAAAGATAAAGTGGCAAAGAAGATGGCTGGATGGAAGAGATGTCTGTTGTCTCAAGCTGGGAAGGAGGTCATGATTAAAGCTGTGGTGAGTGCAATTCCTGCTTACGCTATGCACTGTTTTAAGTTTCCTAAACAGACTTGTTGTGAGCTTGATAGTATGGTGTCTAATTTCTGGTGGGGGCAAGGTGAGAATAATAATAAAATTCATTGGTTAAATTGGAATAAGATGACTGCTGCTAAGAAGAGTGGGGGGATGGGTTTTAGAGAATTTTCTTGTTTCAATTTGGCTTTGCTTGCAAAACAGGCTTGGAGAGTGTTGAAGAATCCTGAGGATCCTTGGGTTAAAGTGTTGAAGGGTACATATTTTCCTGATTGTGATTTTCTTAATGCGGTTAAGGGATCTAGAGCCTCTTGGGCTTGGTCAAGTTTTCTTGAGGGGAGGATTTGTTAGTTAAAGGGTTGATGTGGAGAATTGGGGATGGTTCTAAGGTGAATATATGGAGGGATAGGTGGATTCCAACTTTGGAGAATGGTAAATTGGCGTCTAGTGATCCTGGTTTAGAAGTTGATGCTGTTTTGGTTGAGGATCTTATTTTTGAGGGGAGATGGAAGCTGGACAGTGTTGAGAGATGGTTGATGGCTGATGAAGTGGAAGCAATTATGAGAATTCCTTTGCCTATGCATCGAGCACAAGACTCTCTCATTTGGGCAGAGGATAGAAAGGGTGTATATTCTGTGAAGGGGGGGTTATCATTTTGCGAAAAAGTTTCAGTCTGGTGATTCTTTGAATAAAGCTAGTACTTCAGAGGTAATTGAACTGAAGAATTGGCAGTGGATTTGGGGAAGCTCATGTCCTCCAAGGGTGAAGCAGTTTTTGTGGAGAGCCTATAGGAATGTCATTGCAACAAAGGAAGCTTTGTTTAAAAGAAGGTGTGGTTCTTCACCTATTTGTCCTTTATGTGGTATGAGTGATGAGACTGTGGAGCATGCTATTTTGCTTAGTGAATGGGCAAAGAAAGTTTGGTTTTGCTGTCCATTGGCTTTGAAAATTGACCCTTTAATGATTTCTTCGTTTCATTCTTGGTGTGAGGAGTGGATGGGGAAGGTTTTTAAAGGGGATGAGATGGCTAATTGTATGTTTGCTTTTGGTTGTTGGCTGATTTGGAAGGGCAGAAGTGAAGCTGTGTTTGAGGGATGTGTTCTTGATCCAATTGATGTGGGAAGAAGGGTGTTTGCTGCAGCATCTGAATTTTGTAGAGTTAATGTAGATGCTATGGGGGTTGTTGAAGGAAATGGGAATAGGGATGATAAGTGGATGCCTCCGGATCCTGGGCAGTTGAAAGTAAACATTGATGGGGTTTTGATAAGAACACTTTAAAGGCTGGGATTGGGGTGCTGCTCAGGAACAGTGAAGGTTGTGTTATTGACGATTGTGTGGGTTCGTTTGTAGCAAGCTCAGCTTTCATGGCAGAAGTCTTGGCTTTAAGGAGTGCTGCGGTGTTGATTTGTTCTTTGAATATTCAAAATGTTGTTATTGAGTCTGATTGTAAAGAGTTAGTGTCTTGTTTTAATAATGATGTAAATGTTCAATGGGACTGTGAGGTAGTTTTGGGTGATGTAAAGTTGTTGTTGATGTCTGCTCCTGCTGTGAGTGTTTGTTTTGGAAGCAGGATGGTTAACAAGGCAGCTGATTGGCTTGCCAAGGAGAGTTTGAGGGGAATGTGTCCTGTGGATTGGGTCATGAGGCCCCCATTCCCCCTTGAGTTGATTTTGTTGGGTGATATTGGGTTTTCTGCTGAAGGTATAGGTTAGTCTGGGTGTGTTTGGGGCTGGTCTGTTTGCTTTGTGCAGCAGGCTTGTGTGTTGTTTTGTTTTTGTGGTAATATACTTCTTTTTGGCCAAAAAAAAAAAAAGAATTACCCTTAACTTACATGGATTTTAACTGCTTTTTGTTTATTATCAACCCCTTTACACAACTTCGGGTTCTGCCTTGAAAATTGAAATTCTCAAAATATTCATTCATTGAGATCGTGATCTGTTTTACTTGCACTCGACATCTGAGAGGAAACTTGGCCATGGCTTTGAACAGAATGGTATGATTTGATTTTGCCTTCCCTGCTTCATCAACGACAGTTTTCAACTGGGGTAAAGTTTATTTCTCTCCTACCTAAAATATAAAACAAACAGACCACATAGCAATTATGGGTGGAAATTTTATTTTAGTCCTCAAAGTTTTACATGTCTTCTACTTTCGTCCTCCAAAATATGGATTTCTCTAATATGTGTCATTATTTCTATTTGAAATAATAGAAATAGACTATTTTTGTTCTTTTACTAACACACTTATTAAAACAAAGAAATATTTGATCTCAATTGTTCCCGTGAAAAAATGACATAAAAAATCAAATAAAATTACATTTTAAAGACTGCTATATTGGCGCGCACACACACTTATTATAACAAAGAAATATTTTATCAACCCCATTACTTTCATAACGTGCATGTGTATCCATGTTTTGCTGTTTGTTGTTGAAATTTAGTTTACTAATTGTACATGTTTTTTTTTAGAGGTCGTCACTCATCTTTTATATGAATTCTGAATTACATGTACTTATATCTATACAATGATAATGTCAAGGTTCCAAGCCATGACACTTTTGTACCACCTTTGCTCAATTAGTCAATTGCAGATTGGTAATTAATGTACAATTTGAGTTTAGGGTCATCAACTCAGTGCTTCTTTCTTAGTCACGAATCCAACAAAGCATCAGTCACATTTTATTATTTCATATTCAGATTTTAATTTAATATTTAGTTCTTCTTTTGTAATGGTCTTCTCCTAATTTATATATATCATCATTATCTGACCCTGTAAAATTCATGAGTTCTATTGCCTATCCTATCATATTAATTATAACATAATTTACCAAAAAAATAAATATTGCTTTCTTTTCATTTTAGCTTTTTGATCACGCCTTGTTGGATTTTGTGGGCTAAATATCAGCCTATTTGGGAGTCCAATTGGGTTATGGGTTGACTCATTGGAATGTGGGCTATTTTAGTTAAGTCACACATCGGATAGTTAGTAAATGGGAGCTCTCTCATTCTCCTATAAATAGAAGTGTTTCCCCATCATTCAAGTATCTCAGTCCATGTGTTGGCTTGGGGGCTCTCATATTGAGAAAACCCATATAGTTATATTTCTCTCTCTTAGAGTTCTTCTTTCGCGATTAGTCGTGGAAACATGGCTCTACCTCTAGTAGGTAGAGTCTCACTGTTTGGTGGAGTTCGTGATGTAGAGATCAACGTTTGTAGATCAATCTTGGTGGAGCAGAGTCGCTAACAAGATCTAGAATATTAGCGATAGCGTCCAGGTTAGTAACTTCCGCAATGTGTTTTTTAATACTTGCTTGGATTTATAATTATGATTCGGGTTTTGGTTCTTGGGGATCCGAAATTCTTCATTGGTACCAGAGCCAGGTTGTGCTAGTTCGTCGTTTTCCAGGAATCTGTGATTCCAAAAATGTTTGTAGGGATATAGTTATCCCTTTCCCAAAATTTGATTTTAGGTATTGTATAAATATATGAGTTATTCAAGTATAATTGTTCTTCGATTCCCTAAACTGTTTTAGGGATAGACAATATATAAAGTGTATATTATCCTGTGTATGTGAATGGATTTTGTGTTTCATTAAAACTTAGGAACATGTATAGGTTCCCATGATAATATTCATGTTCTTGATCTGAACTTAGGAATATGCCTAGATTCCCCTGTTTTAATATTTATTGTTATCCCTGGTTTAATGTTTGTGATAGGTCAAGAGTTTTAAATATTGTGTTTAGGTATATTTATGAAATAAAATATTGTCAAATCCTTTTGAATTTGAAATTTAAATGTGTTTTTAAATTTTCTGAAATTCAAAATCGAATTGAACCTAAACATAGAAGATTTGCCTAGATTCTCTAGAGATATTTGGACCCAAATATTAATTATTATAATAATCAATTTATTAAATAACTAATATAAAATAAAAAAATAAAATAAAAATTCTCAAAGGCGTTTTGATTAAGATGGGGTTTGATAGTCGTTGGGTGGATAGAATTATGTCCTGCATTTGCTCTGTCAAATTTAATTTGTTGCTATCTGGTAGATCAATTGGTAGTATCACTCCTAAGAGAGGGCTGAGACTGGGGGACCATTTGTCCCCATATTTATTCATTTATTGTGGCTGAGGTTCTTTCAAAGATGGTGAATTCCTTTGCTGATCAGGGAAGACTTAGGGGTATTAAACTTGCTAGAGAGTGTCCTATTTTAACCCATTGTCTTTTTGCTGATTATTCTGTGTTCTTCTTGAAAGCTTTTTTTTTTTGAACAAATGTTCTTCTTGAAAGCTGATAAGGATAACTGTGCTACTTTTATGAGGTTGCTGAATGGTTATTGCCTTACTTCTGGCCATCTAGTTAATTTAGAAAAATCTTGCTTCTTCTTCACTGATAACACCTCAGATGTGATTAAAAACAACTGTTGCGATGTAATGGGTATTGATGTGGCCAATTCCCTGATGAAGTATTTAGGTCTCCCTATTCTGTGGGGTAGGTCTAAGCATGAGGCATTGCCTTTTGTGAGGGACAGGGTGAGCAACAAAGTTCAAGGACGGAAGCACTCCTTATTATCGTATGGTGGGAGAGAAGTGTTGATAAAGACAGTGGTGAATTCGATCCCTCCCTATTCCATGTCTTGTTTTAAGTTCCCTAAGAAAACGTGTAGTGAGCTTGATAGTATTGTGAGTAGATTTTTGTGGGGTCAACAAAAGGATGAGGGTCGTATTCATTGGATCTCTTGGAAGAAACTGTCTAGTTCAAAAAGGAGTGGGGGCCTTGGTTTTAAAGACTTTTCTATGTTCAATTTAGCCCTTCTTGCAAAACAAGGGTGGCGTATTCTCAATTCCCCGAATGATTTGTGGGTTAGAATACTCAAAAGTATTTATTTTCCTCGTACAGCTTTTATGAAAGCTTCTAAGCGAGCTAGAGCATCATGGGCTTAGTCGAGTATCTTGAATGGTAGAAGTCTTTTGAGTGATAAGCCTTGCTGGAGAGTGGGGAATGGTTGTAGCATCTCATTTTGGAATGACCCCTGGATCCCAAAGGTTCCCAGTGGAAGGTTGTTTTCTCCCACCCCCCCTTTTGAAGTTCTTGAATAGGCTGTTGTGGCAAAATTATCACTAATAATCAGTGGGACCTTTCTAATGTGGATCATTGGCTTTCTAGAGTTGAGGTGGAGGCGATAAAAAAAAAATTATGATTCCTATTTCTTATAAAAGTGACTCGTTGAGGTGGATTGGTGCTTGGATGGTGAGTATTCTGTGAAGGATGGATATAGGGTGGCAATGAATGATAATTGTGTCTCTATCCCTAATAAACCTAGTAGTTCCTCCCAGGTTTCTGAATCCCTTTGGAAATCCATTTGGCTGCTTAAAGTCCCTTCCAAAGTTAAACATTTTGAGTGGAGAATGTGTTGTGTTGCTTTGTCTTCTCGTGAGAATTTGTGGAAGAGGAAATGTTCCTCTTCTCCAGTCTGCCCGTGCTGTGAGTTTGTTGCGGAAACCATTGAGCATATCATCCTTCTTTCAACCTGGTTTCGCCAAGTATGGTTTTGTAGCTCTTTGTCCTTGAGGATTGAGAGTCATGACATTTCCAGAGTTGATCTTTGGCTGTGTAATATGTTTTCTGATCCTAGTTTTGGTGATTTTGAGAAAGCTTATGTAGCTTTTACTTGTTGGTAGGTCTAGAAATCTCGTTGTGCTTTCATCTTTGAGGATACCTCCCTCAACCCCACTCTCACCTTCATGTGGCTGCTAATTTCGTTGTTGATCAGCTAATGCTTGGTTGGAATTGGGAGTCTTCTAATGTTCCCATGCCTAAAAGTCCCACCTGAGACACTTGGATCCCTCTTGATGATTCTGATTTTAAAATTAATGTTGATGGGTCTTACTCATCTTTTGATTGTAAGTCGAGTTATGGAGTTGTCATTAGGGACTCTATGGGTGATCTGATTGAGTATGTTATGTTGGGAAATTATAGAGCGAGCGCAGCGGAAAAAGTGTCAAAATAAAAAATTTATTCGCATAGCCTATAATTTCCTTCCAGGATCCACTAACTGCGTTTATACTAGTAAGGGAAGATGTATACCTAAATTTCAATCGGTGGCTTTGAAACTTGCGAATCTGAGAAATCCACAGCAACGCGTGTCCTTCCTTTGCCGATGATCCACACGAATAGTTTGGCAAACACCCAGGTGCTAGCCTCCAATCTCTTCTTCCCAAGAGATTACGGGAACCCAATCTACGAATCTTGGATCATCAAGAACACTTCTTGAAAACCCAAGACCCAAGTGGCGACTTCAAGAACACTTCTTGAATCTCCAAGAATAAGTGGCGACTTCAAGCCTCACACACAAACCTCAACTCAAACCCTAAACCTTTTAGGGTTAGGTCGAAATTTTAACTCTCTCTCTTGCTTGGTGAAGTCGACTTTTCCTCTCTCTTTTCTAGTGTTAAGTCGAAAATTTTAGTCTCACTGAAATTGGTCTCAAGAAAGTCGACTTGTGCATGATATATATATAGTTTCATTGATAAAATAAGGGAATTCCCAAATCTAATTATGGAATCCCTAAATTAGTAAATATAATAATTTTGTAAATATCATATTTAGGGAATCACAAATATTGATTTATAATATTACATTAATATTATAATTCAAGATTAATAGGCAATCCTAATTTAAATTCCAAGATCAAATCTTGAAACTAAATCTTGAATGCTCAAACCCTATTGGTTGGAATGAGTCATGAGGAATTGAATTCTTAATTAAAATATTACATTAATATCATAATTTTAAATTCAAAATGCAATCTTGAAATTCAAAATGCAAGATCAAATCTTGCCCCTTGGATCCACTCATGCGCCATCCTCCATATATTTTTATAGGAATTTAATAATTAAAATAACAACCCTAACTCTTATAGAGTTATAACCAACTTATTAAATTCCCTAACAAATTGAATTAAAATATTACCCTAATATCTTTAATTCAAATTTGAATCTTGAATTCAAATTCCCTAACAATATTGAATTAAAATATTATCCTAATATCTTAATTCAAATTTGAATCTTGAAATCAAAATCAAATCTTGAATTCAAATTCAAATTTTGATTTAAATTAACAAAACATTTTTATTAATAAAATAAGAAGAGGCGCCACCCTCTTCTTCTTGTTATCCAATATTAAAGAATTTAATAAATCAATAATCCCCTAACTTCTAGGAGCCTTATCCAATTTATTATTCCCTAATATTTTAAACAAGAATCAAATTGTAAATAGATTAATCAAATTAACTATTTAACAATTAATATATTTAAACTTGTCTAACAAATTTAAATATCATAAACGTAGATTTAATTTAAGACAAGACTTCATGTCCCAGACATTCAACTATGTCTTAAATTGTGTCACTAAAGTGACCCAAGAATTAAACCCTAATTCGTGTCCCATTATGGTGTCTTGATCCTGCTCGTGTGTGACCCAGCAGGCCTCACGTGAAGTTGGCAGCAAGCCATCTCTATGACTCACAAGTCGAGAGCGAACTCTAGCAAGCCATCACGACTACCCAAAACACGTGAGTTATCGCTTTAACGCCAAACGACTTAACCTTAGTACTACCTTGTCTTATTCCCGATAGTCACACGATATTTTGGTCATGGATAAGGCACGGGAAAGTCATCCTTAATCCAAACCACAACTTTCTAGATTCCTTGAGTTAGTCCCATTTCCCTGTGTGGTCACACATTCCTTGGACAGACTCATCGAGGGGCCCAGTTAAATATCTCTCAACTTAATGAGGGACAAAATTCCTTCTTGGTCAACCACATTCCTCAGCACCGTAAACAACCAAACCCGTACCTAGCATGTATGGCTACCCTGTTACGGGCAACGTTGGACTAGGCCAAAGTTCGACATCTACAACGCCGGAATAATCAATACCTCAGGTCTAAGGGCATCGTGATAGGTGTACAGGAGAGACTAGCTCATGACTAAACCGATGCAGGACTCTCCGGTTCGGTCCAACAACTTGTAACCCCTTACATAATTGCACCATGACTCTCGTAAAGCATCTCATGCGTGTATCTCCATACACCGAAGTCATGCTTGTCTTAGTTCATTCACATTCCCACATGAATAATCGACCAGGGACAATTTAGAATAATTATCACATAATTAATCAAGGATTGTTATCATAGTAAACATGCTAATAATATGATAACGACATAATTTATCATCCATAAATTAATCAAAGCATATGTTCAAACATATAAAATGATTGGCCATAGGGCACAATCTCCATCATGTTAATGGTTATTGTGTTGCCTCCTCTCCTTTGATGGTGGAAGCTTGTGCTATGAAGAAAGGCATTCGGATGGAGTTGGACCTTGATCTTAGTAAGATTATTACTGAATCTGACTATCAGCCTCTTATAAATGTGATTAATCAGGTTTCCGAACTCCCTAACTAGAGGTGTGATGTTGTGTTGGATGACATTCAGAACCTGAAATCTGGTCTTCTCTGGTCTTCTCTCTTGCCAATTTCGGTGGATTGGCAGGTCTGCTAACTTGGCGGCCGACTGGCTCAGCAAGCTTGCACTTCAAGGGATGTGTCGTTTGGACTGAGTCTCAGGGCGCCCATCTCCTTTTCTGGCTTTGATTTTGGCATATGCTGCGACTATTAGGAGTGGCATTGGTTAATTTTGTTGTTTTTCCACCTTGTTGGTGGCATTTGTTTTAGCTTTGAACTGCTGTTTTCTTTTGCTTTGTTCTGGGATGTTTGCTACTTTGGTTGGTTTTTTTCAGTACAAGTATTATTTAGGCCAAAAAAAAATAATATATTCTATTATTCATCTCAGTGAGAATGAATGACTTCATTAAAAAAAAACGGCATACTCTATATATAATTTGCTTAATATGGAGGAAAAGAAGAACCAACAAAAAATGGGAAGGTTTAAGCATATCCAATGCATATAAGTTCCAAACTTCTTTTCAAAGGATATGTTCTCGTCGCACGTATGAGAATTTATTTCAGTAATCTCTTTTTAGTGAAATTGGTTGGTTATATTGGCTTTGGAGTCAATCACAAACTGCCAACGTCCTAGCATATATATATAATTCCGTTTTTGACATTAATATAATAATATAATACANGAGGAAAAGAAGAACCAACAAAAAATGGGAAGGTTTAAGCATATCCAGTGCATATAAGTTCCAAACTTCTTTTCAAAGGATATGTTCTCGTCGCACGTATGAGAATTTATTTCAGTAATCTCTTTTTAGTGAAATTGGTTGGTTATATTAGCTTTGGAGTCAATGACAAACTGCCAACGTCCTAGCATATATATATAATTCCGTTTTTGACATTAATATAATGATATAATACAAAATAAAATGTTACTGACTACGAGCTCACCCTTGAATTCCACTGTGATGAGTTATAAAAAAAGATAATCTATACCATCCATGAAGAACCACATAGAAGTGTCAATGTACGGAAAATGGAATGCTGTACAGAATTTGATCTTGGTACTCTACATTGTCACCATAAGAGGCAAAAGTACTAATTTCGTTCTCAAACTTTACATCAATTGTCAATTTCTTTCCCAATCATTTTTTAGGATCAATTTTGTCTCCAATGTTTTACATTTTGGTCAATTTTATCCTCTCACTAACTTCTTTCAATAAATTTACGACATACTGCATCTTATCTTTCAATGTAACTTAATATTTGAATTTTTTTTCTATCAATTTTAATTTTATATCATTAGCCACGTAGATTCTGTCGTTAATGTTTAACTAAAGTAAGAACAAATGATAAAATCGACAAAAATGTAAAACATTGGAGACAAAATTGACTGGAAAAAAGGATTGGGGACAAAATTGACAATTAGTGTAAAGTTTGAAGACGAAATTAGTACTTTTACCCGTAGAGAGTAGATGAGACCCAGCTATGCATTTCTTCACTTCTCCTCTACACAAGCTACAAGAGGGAGGGGGGGAAAAAACTTATGTCAAATGACAGGAGTGCCTCACCAAAAAATGGATGATCATATATGATGCAGTCTAGTATAATTTATACTACTGATGTAAATTCAATGCATTATGCAGCTTGTGTCAAATGTGAAGATAAAGTTTGTGACTTAATAACTAATAATTTGCTTTACAGCAAGACCATATTCAAATGGTACAGGTCCTACACAATAAATAAATAACAGGCTTACAGCCAACAGTGTACAGCTTCACGTCATGGAACAGAGTATAGAAGCATTTTTCCAAATATATTTCGACATAGTCTCTTTTCTGATAACAGAAACTTAACTTCATCTTAGCCAAACATACAATAGGGTTTAAGCTATCAAACATTCCAGCTATGCTGGAAGCTTGAGTAAGTTATAAACAATATAAATCTTCCCTAAACTCGCATTTTTGAAAATTTCTTGACTAAGGACTAAAATGGATGGAAAAATCCATCTAAGAACAAAAACAGATGAACAAATGAACATTTCAAAATTTGAACCTTCAGGGTAGCATTAACCGGTGTAAAAATAAATGCTCATAGCCAAGCTCACAATCTAAGTGATAGATAGACTACTTATAAAAAACATTTAGGTGCAGTTTAAAATTCTTGCTATCAAATTTATCAATTTTGAAATTTTCTGAATGAGCTAACAGTGGAGTGATGGATTGTTAAAAAGGTCTGAGTTATTTTTAGTTAAAAAATCTGATACTAAATACTTCAAGAACTTCACCTAAGCCTTATTTTATTACCATTACATTTTAGAAACTTACTAAGTAGTGACTAATTANGTGTCTATAGCGCGACACGTTCTCAATGATGTTCATACTTCATAGATTCTCATCAATTACCAGAAGGTCATAGTACTGGTTGCATTGATTTCTCAAGTAATCAATCTGTAGAATCTGAACCAATTGTCGCATTGCAAATGCACGGTTGAACAGTTCAATCAATTGACACTTAAACTTTCCCCCAAAATTTGGTAGAAACCGACATCAAGAAACAAAAGGCAAACATCCCCACAGACAACACGCGAATAGAACTCTTCGCCATGAAATTTAGAAAAACCAATTCGAAAAATAAACATTGCAATTAACCAATTAGAAACAAATCTGAATCGATATAGACAAAGTAAAATGGATTAGGTACCTCCACAGCAGAAGCAGCAACAGCAGCAAGAGAGAAGCAAGCATAGGTCATGGCAGAACGCAACGATTCCACAACCAGGGTTCTTCGAATTTGATGTTTCCGCTTTCACAGAGTCGCTACAATTTTGTTTCTCAAGCAAGCTCTGATTGGCTGAAGACTGTTGTTGTTTCTTCTCCATCTTCATCCTCTGAAGATTCCGTTCGACCTTGCTCAGGTAAGCAACTTTGAACGACTCTCGAATACTAGCTGACGGCCATATATGCATCTCTCGAAGCTTGAAGTTGAAACACACCGGTAATTAACGAACGAATGAATGAGAATGAGAATTAGGGTTTTGATTTGACGTTAGCGAAGAAGGGGATGAATAAGGCAGTGAGAGAAGAGAAGTGGTTCGTTGAGAATTTGAGGGAGACGCGATTACAATCTGATATTCTGATTCGTTTGCGATATCTCTAGCTTGAGATTTTGGAGCGAATGAGCCAATTAAAACTCAGACTATTGGGTTTGACCATAGGAAATAGGAACAGTTGTTGTTGGAGGAATGCTAGGCGGAAGAATGAAGAAAAAAAAAAGAGGAAACCTACTATTTGGTCCCTCGATTTTCACACTTTTAACTATTTGGTCCCTATATTTTTGAAATAGACTATTTGATCCCTTATTTATCACAATTGTTAACTATTTAGTCCCTCATTTATCATAATTGTTAACTATTTAGTCTCTCATTTATCATAATCGTCAACTATCAGACGTTAAATGCTTACATGACACTGTTAAATGTCACTTTTTCATCCTAATTACCTAAATCAACTGAACCGGACCAACTAACACAATAAAATCGGTCTAGGTGGTTTCAAATAGTTAAATATGTGACATTTAACGTGTTACGTGCGCACTTAATGGCCAAGTTATCATTGTTGTTAACGAAGATAGGCTAGAGGAACTAACGAGTTGACATTTTTTATTTTTGAGGAACAAAATAGTCTATATCAAAAATGCAGGGATCAAATAGTTAAAAGTGTGAAAAAAGAGGGACCAAATAGTAGGTTTTCTCAGAGAAAAAAAAAGAGTAATTGTGGCCTCGCAATGGAGAATGGGCCACATTTTAGATTTCTCTACCAAAATGTCTTTACTAATTAAAAGTTTGATAAACAAAAAAAAAATAAAAGTTTGATAAAAATATTNTTGAAATGCTGCAATAGTAAGAATTATAGAATTCATTATGAAACTTTTGGTATCTAAAGCAAATACAATTTCATTTTTTTTAAAAGCATCAAGCCAAATTATATTATAGAATAGTCAAACGATACTTATAATTAGTCAGATAACTCCAATCTAATGATACAAAAGAATAATTGATGAACTAAGTTTTGGCCCGAGGAGCCTTTACCTCGTTCAGTGAGGAATTCTGGTTACGATTTCCTGCAAAACAAAGAACGGCGGGGGCTGCCCCGCGATTGTCCTCCGATGCCTAAGTTAGTAAAGTGTATTTGAGAGCAATCAATCTAGACTGAGTAGAGTGCGTTACCTTTGATTGAACCCTACTAGGCCTTTATAGTGTGGTCGGCCATGGTAAGTCCGATATTAGTGGATGCGGTATCCTACTGATTACCAGAGGTGGTGGGATTCGATATCCCACTGCTTACGAGAGGTGGTGGGATGCGATATCCCACTGATTGCGTGAGAATCCGTAACCCATGATTTCCGGAATTAAGTTACGTGAGTCACTTACTTGATGTCGGGGTCCTCTGGGGGGACCATGTCTGGGCATGGTTGCCCAAATAAGGGCAAAGTGCCCTTATTTGAGGCAACCACCCCTTGGCGAAAGCCAATTTTGGGCGTGGTTGCCCCAAATGAGGGAAAAGTGCCCTTATTTGGGGCGACCACCCCTGGGTGAAGGCCAAATTGATGGAGATTGTGCCCTAGGGCCAATCATTCTATAAATATGTTGTGAACATATTAATTAATTTATAGAGATAAATTAATGGTTATCATATTATTAGCATGTTTACTATGATAACAGTCCGTGATTAATTATGTGATAATTAATCTAAACTGTCCCTGGTCGCTTATTCAAGTGGGAACTTGAAATGAACCAAGACCAGCATGACCTCGGTGCATAGAGATGCATGCACTAGATGCTGGTACGAGAGTCATGGTGCAATTACGTAAAGGGTTACGAGTTGCTGGACTGACCCAGAGAGTCCTGCATGAGTTTTAGTCATTAGCTAGTCTCTCCTGTACACCTGTCACGATGCCCTCAAGACCTGAGGTCTTCATTGTGAGACCCCGAGCTTTAAAATGTAGTTTTCGGTGTTCAAGAATTGAATTAGTGATTTTTTTCGAATTTTGATAGAATCTTTAAGCTAGTTTTAGACCAGAATGAGGAGTTTTGGGGTTATAATTTTAAAAATAAGTGAACTCGAAAATTTAGAATTTTAATTGTCATTTTTGAAATCCCTATATTTTATTTGGCTTGTGGTAAAAATTTGGGAGTACAAAGAGTTAAAAATTTTATCCGAGTTTTATTTCGGTGCTGCGTTAGAACACTTTCGAGTAAGAAATGGAACATGTTAGAGTTGGAGTTTTCAAAAACAAATTATATATTTGGAACCTACTCTTCGAAACGAATCTAACGATATAAATTTTGTCAAGAAATTCTATTTCTAAAAATTTGAGTTTTTAGGACTATTTTGAAAAGACTTAAACGATTTTGGGCTCTCTCATAAATATCAATTCTTGTGTCACTGCAAGTTAATTCCAGATCTGCTCCCTCAATTTTGTAAAATTACAAAACAGCCCCAAGACACTTATATCAGAACATCCGAACCCACGCCTCATTTTGGTCCCAACACGCACGGTCCTCACTCTTTCACTCTCCTTCGTCGCTGCACCCACCACCAACAACCACAGACACCGGCAGCGAACCTTGCCGTTGGTCAGACGACGCCGGCGACCTTTGGCCGGCCACCATCCGCCATCCTCTCCTCCATATTTCTCATAGGTACCGATTTTCCTCCATTTCTCCATCTTCGCTCCTCCTTGCGAAATTCATAGTATTGGCTGGTATTGCTTTTTGATTTTTGGTGTTTCCTTGTTAATTTGTGATGCTCTACACATCCCTAACACCTGATCTAAAGCTTGGTTTCCATATTCATGAATTTTTGGACCCGATAGGGTTTGGGGTAAATCTTGAAATTGGGGTTTTTGATGAAATCCTTTTGTTTTCATGAAATTGATGGTTCAAATGAGTTTGTTTGATGATAATAATGAATTCTTTTTGATCAATTTGAATTTAGAGATTATATTTTGAAGTTTGATGTTTTGGGGTAAAACCTTGAATGTTGCATTTTGGTCCCTATGGGTGATTTTGATGGTTTTGACGAACTAAATGGAATATTTTGGGATTATGGAGAGTTTTGAAGGAATAATCTTGAATTTAAAAAGTTGGAATCATTGTATGCAAGTTCTACTTGAAAGGAAAGAATGTCTCAAGTTGTGAGATTGACTTATGGTCTTGATTTTGAAATTGTTTATGAACTAATTCTTAACTCATGGATGTCAAATCATTCTTAAAGGTCCCAAATTGATATCCAAGTTTCGCTTTAGTCTCTTGTCTAAGTGTTGGGATCTTAGGAGAGTGTTAGTAAGGGTAGGATAAGTTCTTTGAGTAAAGATGTGTTACTAGGGGATAAGATGATAGCGTGTGAAGGTTGGACTTTCGGGTAATTTATACTTGATTCTCATAGTATATCGAATGAAACCTTGTTTGTTAATGTATTTGTAGACTTGCTTACGCCAAACATTGGCCGAAAGATACAAGGTGCAGTTATTGGTTCTCCGGACTGAGGTGAGTGGCTTTCTTATCTTGGCCCGTGGAGGGTTGGTGATGTTGCTAAAGAAATTAATTCTATTGTTAGCACTGGTTGAGATTGTGGTTGATAATACCTATGTAAAATTGTATATTTCTATTATGTTTTACTTGATCCTAAGCCTCCAAAAAGGCAACGTTCTTACATCCAATATATATTTTGGATACGAATATGCTCTCTTGTATAATATTGGTTGTGATAATGACTGAGACTCGTTACTCATTCAGACATGAGTGATGTTACTGGCTATCTGAGAAATGGTTATGTTTATGTGTGCTCCCCTGAGGGCTGAGGTGAATATGAGATGATACTCCTCATGCATGAGTGGAGGAAAACTGAAAATACTGTTATATGTGCTCACCTGAGGGTCGAGGTGATGATTTGTGTACTCCCCGATGCATTGAAGTTGAAATACTAATATTGTGCTATATTTGTGAATCAAGTGTGATGATTGGCTGACATATGTGTTTGATTGTGAATGAGGAGATATCCTAATTGGATTAGGATTCCCTAAGATTGGGAATGAGGAGACTATAAATAGGAGGCCTAGGCGCCTAACACATCACATCAATTCTTGGTGAGACTGAGAATTCGCCTAGTGCCCCATTGAGAGTAAAAATTCGCCAAGTCCTAATATTGTGAGAGTGAGTCGAATCCCTTCTTGGAGAAAGAGAATTAGACCTGCACCTGATAATATTAGTACATCCCAATCAATCTTGAGGATCAATAACAGTTCTTGATCATTCAAGAATCATAGATAGAGTTCCCGTTTTCACTTGGGAAGAAGTGAAGGAGGCTAGCACCTAGGCATCTGCCAAACTGCTCGTGTGGATCACCGGTAGAGGAAGAACACTCGGAGTGGACTTCTGAAATTCGCAAACACGATAAGTCACCGATTGAAATATAGGTAAACATGTTTACTTTCCTGGTATAAACATAATTAGTGGATCCTGGAAGGAATCACAGAGTTAGCATATTTAATAAGTTATTTTTTTTTTCTTTCGCTGCGCTCCCTCTGTGATTTCCCAACAGTGGTATCAGTGTTGGAGATTGTGCCCTAGGGCCAATCATTTTATTTGATA
>QANZ01031189.1:0-13139 GCA_003254925.1 Chamaecrista fasciculata | reverse complement strand
GTATAAACATAGTTAGTGGATCCTGGAAGGAATCACAGAGTTAGGTTTTAGTTTTATTTGCGTTTTAGTCCGAATTTTTAAAATTTTCTTCCGCTGCGCTCCCTCTGTGATTTCCCAACATATACTACTAGATTCCTGATAATTATAATATTAATTACTTTGTCGATATTGCCAACCTCAATAGAGTTTATCTCCGAGGGACCTATGTGGATTGCTCTCCTAGTGCAATCAATTTTGTATTTGGTGGTCAATCGGTACCCGATTGTTCTTTCCAAAGATATCGAACACACATAGCATCCCTTGGGAATCTTATCTACCGATACCTCGATGGCTCTTATCCTGCTAAAAATGACCAAAGGGTACTCACTTCATTCTCCACCATCCACTCAACCCCTGCGGTCAGACTACTCCATAGGATCATAGATTCTAGATTTATCCCAAGCCCACCTAAATGGAACAAGCTGTCTTGGCCTATTGTATCCTCCAATGTTACCCGGTGGATTTCGAAAAAATCATCCACGAGCAGCTAAGGTTGTGCCTTGGAAGGGAGAGACTCACTAACCTCTACTTCCCTCGCACTATATGCTACTTGGCTGCTCGAGCGGACATACCATGGCCAGAGGGAGATGAACCGATCCCCGATGCTTTCATCATAGATCTTAGGGAAGTCGTACATACCGACTACACCTCAGGACGTTCCTATTCCAGTACGACTAGTGGCCAGTATCGAGACTCCACCGAGTAAGAAATCACGGACTGACACTGATGACGCTTCAACCAGTACTTCATCCACGCAGAGTGATATGGAGCCACGTCAGTCACTATTGCGTGAAGTAATTGCAATCTGGAACTTGCTCAAAGAACTCTTAGATGTCGTTAAAAGCATAAAATATCTACAATATCTAGAACACGATAGGGAATAGTCTAAGATTAGTCTAAAGTTATTTTATTGCTTTCTAGGAAATAATTTATTTGCTTTTTAGGTTTAGTTTATTTGTTTTGCATTTTTCAATTCTGTCTTTTATAATTCTGTCATTTATGGATCATTCTGCCATTAATTTTCTGTCTTTTATTATTTGACAACAATCTACATTTGAATTCTCATAAATAAAATGTTTCTTTGGACTTCTATTATTTTTTTGATCTCAAGTAACTTTCATCTCAAAATAATAATAAAAATAAAAATATATATATAATTCGAAAAATTACAAAAAATATATATATAAATAACTAATAATAAATAAAAATATGTTTTTAATAAATAATATAATGATATTTCCTAATTTTTAAATGAAATTTCCTCTTATCTTTCCTTTCTACATTGAGGACAATATGTTCTTCTAAGTGTGGGGGAGAGAGGAGTAAATTCACACCTTAACCTAGTCCTTTACTCCTATTTGATTCTAACATTGAGGACAATGTTATGTTTTAAGTGTGGGGAAGAGGATTAAGTTAGAGTAACTTATATTTTGGTTCACCCAAAAAAAAAACTTTTTGGTATTAATCTAAACATTTTATAAACTTTAAATTTTATTTTCCTATTTTTAGTGCTTGATTTAAATATTCTACACTTCTTATTTTTCATGTTTTGAGTAGAATACAAATTAGTTGAATTTTTAATATGTTTGAAGTTTTGAGTGAATAATTTCATATTTGTGATAAAAGTTTAGTCTTAGTTGTTTTCTATAGCCTTAGAATAATCTAAGTAATTTTCTAAGTTTAGTAGTATTGTTTGATTTTTATAGACCAATTTGAGAGAAACCCAGCCTAATTGAAAGTTTAAGCCTAAATATTTCCTATCTTTTGAGTGACATTTTAGTCTCTTAGTTTTGTTTTCTCTAGAACTTGTCTTAATTCTTAGTTAAATCTTTATGTGATTAAATATCCTTAATATGATAGAGGCATTTGTTTCTTCACCCTTTTATCCCAAACACTAGCCATAAACACATTACCCCTTGATAGCCCCTTTGAGCCTTTTTCATTAGGTGTTTTAAATATGACTATAAATATTTCTTTTAGTAGAAGTTTTTGCCATAGTCCTCGTTTTTTGTTCTTATCCCTCTTAGGATTGGGCTTCGCCAATTGTATTCAAAAAAATATATATGAAAAGAAAAAAAAAGAGAAAAATAAAAAGTATCTTGCAAAATAAAAAGAAAAGCAAGAGAAAAGATTAGCTAATCAAAAGAGAGAGTATTGTGCTTATTGACTCTCCATATATATGTTCTTCAAGTAAGATTGGCAATAACCCTTAGAAAAAGAGGATAAGGATTTTATGAGGACGTTGGTTATCAAGTATATTAATTTGAAATTTTGTAAGTGTAAAACCAAACTTCCTTTCTTTTATCACCTTCTCATATATATTACTCTTTCCCATACATTATAACCCTATTAAAGACCTCTTGATTTGGATAATTTAACACTTGTAGTGGAGACCTTGAGAATTTCTACAAGGCTATGGTAGGAAACTTAGTCTAAGGAATGACTTGAGCGAAAATACCCAATTAGTGAGAAGAGTGATACACTTTTGGAATTGGTGTTATAGAAATTAGATCGTGCTACTTTACATAGTTACTTGTTTGGTGAATTCTCTAGTTCTAGATTATGACTATGTGCTAGCCTTGAATCATGAACTTGGGAAAGTTCCTGGATTCTTTGGCATATTTTTTTTTCTTCTACTTCGTACCTTTGCTCAGGAGTGCAAAGTCTTAAGTGTGGGGGATTTGATCAGCCCAAAAGTGAATAAGTTATTTAGCCTTCTTTTGGTATGTTTATAATAATAATATATTGGAATTAGACTAATTAATATGCTAAGGGCAACACTAAGGTATGGTGGAATAAAGTGGATAAAAAGAGTTAATTAGCGTTATTTATTATACTTTATAAATAGGTGCTACTTAACGGTTTATTCAGTGTTTCAGATATTCAAACAAGGCCAAACCAAGAGGGAAATATCAGAATATTCTAGAAGATCACGTTGAGCACAAGATAATCTTGCGCCATCACGTGGGCCGCCGGCCCAGATTCGATGATTCCCATGGCGCAGGAATATTCTAGGAATATGACGACAGCAAGTAAGCTTCAGAAGAGCCTAGTGCTGCGCCGTCACTTTGAGCCAACTACTCAAATGGGAAATCTCGCGGCGCAGAATAATCCGGAGCATTAGAGTATGTTTTGCACGGCTACGATTCAAGATACGAAGATATAATCGAAATATCGCACATATTTCGCTGCGCCTTCGTATTGGGTCGCTGGCGCAAGCAACGGCCCTGAGGTGAAAATCTTCCCTTGACTTGCGGATCAAGCACACTACTCAAAACTATAAATAGAGGTCGTCATTCTACACTCAGAGCACCAATTCACTCCAGATCGCTCCAATTCTCTCTTTGTTTAGAGTAGTTCTCATCTTAGAGCATGAGCAACTAATTAGGTAGATACTTGAGGAATGCCTCAACGATGTGACCTGAGTTCACCATGTTTCGTTGTAAAGTATAGATGTTGATGTTGCATTTATGAGGTACGACTAACTCCTTCAAGTGTAATTGTTGAAGTTTGTTATATATAAGTCGTAGATCATATTTTGTTAAAGTAATGAGACCTTGACATTCCCAGAGTTTGTCTCTCTCACAATTAATGAAGTAGCTCTTTAAGGTTTGCTAAAAAGTGGTTTACAATATCTTGTTTGCATAATTAGGATTGCTATTGATATACAAGTTTGTTTATTGTTCCGATGTGACAATAATATAGATTGTCCCGAAGAGCTTTGGCAAATAGCTCATGAATCCAGTGATGGATGAGTTACCTATCCTAATCTTGTATCCTCTCTATTGTTTGATTGATTATGTTTATAGTTTGAATACATGTTCTAACATAGAAAAGTAAATGCATATTCATTATCAAACCTTTATGATGAACGAACTATGATGGTTCATCTTTAGGGTTTTCTCTCAAGTATTGTTTTGACTCATAAAGATCTTATTAAATCGTGACAACCCTCAAGAATAGAAGTTATAATCTTCGTCACAATTCTCTTAGCCTCATCACATTGAGTTCCACGAGAGTTTGACCTTGGGGTTAGCATCTATACTATTTTAATAAATATAGTTATACTTGCGAGGCTCAAGTATAATTAAACTTGATTTGCACACGCACTGGACACCTTACGACGGGTGTCCGGTCAGTCATCTGTTTAACCACTGGCTCACTGGGTCAATAACTGGACTGTTCAAATTAAATATATTAACATGTATATATATTAAATTTAAAATATAAATTTAAAACTATCATTGAACCTCATAATGACAATTGTTAATAAATTTTGTGGTATAACAACTGATTAAATTTCTAAATGATAAATAAAAAAGTATCATGAGCCAAAGAATTTTTTTAAATGTGAAAAAAAATAATATCATGAGTCAAATTAACCCTAAGCTAAATCTAACTTCAAATCTTACCCTAACTCTCTCACTGTAGCCTCTTTCTCTTCTTTTTTTTTTGGCCGCCTCTTCATTTTTATTCTGCCTCTCTCATTCCCTTTTCATCTCTTAGTTCTTTCATTATCCCTCTTGATCTCTCATTGTCTCACCAAGTGGTCCCTCAATTTTGAGCACATGGTCTTGCGTCTCATCTCTCTTGAGTCTAATTTGCAAGTGAGGCTTACAATTTCATTTTCATCATGCCACCTTATGTCCGTCTCTGTTTCGTTCTTGGCTAGTCAATCTTCTCTTATTTGTGTTTGAATATGCATTGATCTACTCCGATTTGTGTCGATTTGCTCAGATCCTCTCTTGCTTGTGTTGAATCTACTCCGATTTGTCCTAATCCAAAAAAAAAAAAATAGGATCAACCAAGTTACGGTTCAACGGTTCTCATCAGACTACTTGTCGGTTCATTGAGTTGCGGTCTAAACTGGCTGGTCTAGTCCGGATTTCCAATCTATGGTAATACCAACTTTAAAAGTTTCATTTGACTTTGTTTGCTTACGGTTCCAACTAGACAAAGAAAGACTTTGTTAAATTATAATTAGTAAAACAAAAATAAAAAATATGTATAGTATTAAAAATAGTAAAATTAAATAGGCTAATGTCGTTGTTTAATAAAGTCATCGTAGTTGTTTACTGATGTCATTATTTAATAAAGTTGTCGTAGTTGTTTACTGATGACATTATCTAATAAAGTAGTTGGAATTGTTTGCCGATATTGTTAATTAATAAAATTGCCGTAGTTGTTTAATGATCTCGTTATCTAATGAAGTTGTCGTAGTTATTGGCTGATGTCGATGTTTTATAATGTCGTAGTTAAACAGACTCATCCTAAATTTATTCACTTATATATAAGTGTGTATTATACGTATGATCTAACAAGTTAGCTTTTATGTCTTTAGAGAGACCATGGATTTTCATAAAGCCTATATGGAAGAAGAAGATCAAGAGGTTGAAGATGCTCCATGGAAAAAGCTTTGTGCTAGTTCTTTTTTTATCAAATCAATGGAATACCAAAGGTATTTATCAATGTTTCATTCTATATTCCTCTTAGAAATTAAAGTAACGGGAAAATAATTTAACTTAAAGACCATCCAACGACATGAGAAAAGCAAATTAAATTAGTAGGAAAGTGTGTGTTAGTTACTTAAGAATACTATCACAAGATTAGATTTATCTTTGAGACTTATTAGTTGATCTATCTCTAGAGTGTTAAAATTTTATGTGTATCAGCATCTTAGAAAAGTCAGGGCATCTATTTACCATTTGTTTTTGCATTCAAAATATTATTCAAATTTTCCCCCTTTTCACACATAATTGAGAAAAGTTAAAAACATCTATAGCCTTCCAATACTAATTTAACTATTATACATAGCCTCATGCAAGGAGAAGGAGGAGTAGGAAAATTTGCTTGCAATGTCAGTGCAAGACCTCCATTCCACTATGTGCAGGGTTACTATAGAATTGTGAAGCAGCCTATATATATCGCCACTATGAGAGGCAAACTTCACAACATGTATATTGACATGGACCCATTTAAGGTAATAATTAATTATATTCTCCTAATGTTAATAAGTCATTATAACAAAACTATAATATAGTAAATATATACACAACACTGTACTATACATTTTTTCATGTTATTCTGAATGATGTATATATATATAATATGCAGCGAGACGTGTATCCAATATGCCCCAAGGCTATGAGTGTTCATCCCTCCACATCATTCCATTACCAAGTGGTATATATGACCAAATGCTCAAAGTGTAATACTTAATTATCCGCAAAAACAGATTAACACCTATTAATTAATTAATTGCTTTTGTTCCACATGTGTGTGTATATATATATATATATAAATGTAATATTGTAGGATGAAGGAATACATGAAATTGCAACATCGATGTTTACTCGGCTGGAAATTGACTCAGCAAGGTTTGACTCGTTAGTTAAAATTTTCAAGCTCAAAATCGGAGGAAGAAATCTTGGCAGACCTAGAAACTTGGCATGCTTCAAGCACCTTCTCCCTACTGGTACTTTCATAACAATATATCATTTAGCATTAAGATTGGGTTAAATGGTCATTTTGGTCCTAAATGTATGTCAATAAGTGGACCATTCAAATTAAATATGTTGATATATATATAACATATTTAATCAAGAATTTAAAACTATAATTAAAGCACATAATGATATTAGTCAATAAATTTTTTGCTATAAAAACGATATAGTATTAAAAATAGTACAATCAAATAGGCTAATGTCGTTGTTTAGTAAAATTGTCGTAGTTGTTTATTGATGCCGTTATTTAATAAAGTTGTCGTAGTTATTTAATGATGCCATTATTTAACAAAGTTTTCATAATTGTTTTTTTGATATTGTTATTTAATAAAGTTTTTGTAATTGTTTAATGATCTCGTTATCTAATAAAGTTCTCGTAGTTATTGGCTTATATGGATGTTTTATATCTCGTAGTTCAATATCCTCATCCTAAATTTATTCATTATTTATGTGTGTATTATGCTTATGACATAACAAGTTAGCTTTTATGTCTTTAGAGAGGTCATGGAGTTTCATAAAGCTATAGGAAAGAAGAAGCTCAAGAGGTTGAAGATGCTCCAAGGAAAAGCTTTATGCTTGTTCTTCTTTTATCACATGAAAAGTATCCTCATCAAATTTTCATTCTCTATTCTTATACCGCGCGAGTTAAAGTAATGGGAAAATAGTTTAATTTAAAGACCATGAAATAACATGAAAAAAAAGCAAATTAAATGAGTAGGAAAGTGTGTTAGTTACTTAGGAAAGATTGTGAGAAATGAAAAAGATCGTGAGAAATGAAGCTCGTGATGATCACAAGAAGCGAATAGAAGATTCTAGGAAAAACTTGATCCCATATGAATCCGAAATTCTTTCTTAGAACTATGTCAATACATAGGGTTGGATTACTCCTCTTCTCTTCTTTTATCCTACCTAATAAGGCCTTTTTTTTTCATAAAATCATCTACCATTTTGATATTTCTCACATTTTAGATGTGTCTAATGGTACTTGCAGAGGACAATTTTTGATTCTCAACGACCACAGGCTTGCAAATTGTTGTTCTAGGGTTCTAGAACACTTATCAAGTTCTGCATCGAATAAAGTTCGTAAAGTGGGGGACAAGCTTCCTGGGATGATTACACTGGTCGAACTACCTCGCATGATGATGTGCCCATCAAAATTTGTGGAAAATCATGTCATGGAAGGAAATATTTTTCTTTAATTTTTTGTAGAAAGTCTTGATCAGACTATTTAGGTGTTTCCTTTTGTAATTAATATGATCATATTTATACTATCTACTTATAAATATGTGTTGTTACAACTATGTAACATATTATAAAAGATTGTTTCAACACATGACCATGAATGATCTAGGTCTGAGAGGAGATCGACTTCAATGGATTTGAATTGCTAATTTCAATTCGATGAAATCAGAGCTATGCATTACTCTTTATAGATTTTTTTTCTATTTTTTTAGTTGCGACCATTGACAAAGTAGGTCAAATCGAACATGAAATTGAGTTCAAAACCAAGTTGCTTGTTTAATGAAGTCCATCAAATATCTTTCTCGTTTCAACGCTGAATGTAACATCGTTAATCAGTTTAAGGACCTAACTTATATTGCAAAACAAAATCTTGAGATACATGGCCCTTTTTAATACAAATTGACAATAAAGACCGACTTAAACAATCATACAAGAGGCTCCGCGTCCAAAATAGCCACGCAGGGCCCATTACAATACTCCAACTTAGAACAATTACAGACAAAATACACTAAGAGGCTTCAATCTAAAACGCCCCAACAAAACTCCTGCAAAACAAAGACTGAAAGATTTCGTAGAGAATAATCTTGTCAGTAGGGTTATAATCATTCTACTTTAACCACATCCTAACAAATCCAAATTGCAAACCATGTTTACCCCAAGCAACATCAAATATGATTAATAACATGAGTATCCAAAGAGATTATCTTTTCAAAACTTTAACATAATAGTTGGTCGTGACCGCGTGTCACCTGCAACCGTGATACCTCAAGGTATAACCAGCAACCCAAACTAAAAAATTAACAATAATACCATACAACTTGTCACGCCCCCTACCTATATGGGAGCGCGTGACCGGCACGAACATGGGTCTATCCCATGTCGTAAGCCTACCCACAGTTTACCCGTATAAAAGGAAACATAAAAACATCATAATGATTTACTGAACACACAATTATACTTAATTTTACTTAAACATACATGATTCATCACTCACTTGTACACGTTCATCAGTCTATCAATACAAACATTGTCTCAAAATATCAATTAAAAGAAATACAATGCAACATTAATATAACTCATCAGTGGATCATACAAAATATCAACCCAACCCCTAAATCACCTTCCTAAGTACTAGTGGACCTGACAATCTAGAATTTAAAACAATTCTTATTCAAAGAATAAAATACCCACACGAACGATGACGTGGGCTTCTGACTAGCTCTCTCTCACGGAGCAGAGGTAACACTTGTCCTGCACCTGTATCTGAAAAATGTTAAACGTGGGGTGAGTCGAAACTCAGTGAGCGGCTAACTCATCCCAGTCGTGGTGTAGGGCACCACCACATGGGGAGAGGGGTCACCAACCAAAACCAGCAGTTATAAGAATACACAATCCATAATAACATCCATTTAACTTCAACAGTTTAGTATAGAAAGTAATTTGAATACATAATAATACAAGGCAAAACATACCACAATGTGACAAATTCCAAAAGAGAGGCAAAACAAGAAATAACATTAGCCTAGGAACATTACAATAAGGAATTCCCAAGGATAAAAATACTTACTAAATTAATCTCAATGAGACAAGAGTTTATCAATTAGAAGCAAGAGTGGCAAGAACAGAGTTTTATGAAAATAAGATTTAAGTACAAAACATTTGAGAGAGCTAGACATGGTAAAAATGACCTTTTAAACAACTTGAAATTGAAGCTAAGGGAATCCGTGGAAGGTAAAAGCACTTACATCAAGAGGAAATGGTTCTTAAATATCTGTCCTTAAATATAATCATAAAAAGGTAAACCTTAACAAGAATGAAGCACAGAGTGACGAGAAATTGAGTCTTGTTGAAATAGAGTGATCATAGATTAAGCTTTATCAAAATAAAAATTCGAGAAGAAACGTATAGGGGATTTCTCTTTTCTCTTTCTAAAACAAAAACGGTTTTTGACAGATTCAAGTTTGATAGAAAACAAATATTTAAACCATTGAAACTTGAAAGTTCAAATAGGAATTAAAAACCGAATTAGGGTCATCATAATAATAAGAACAAAATCTTAAACAAAAAGACTTGTAGAGATGTTGGATCAAAATTATAGCAAGTATTATAACAAAGGGGTCTTCTTGAAGTGAAATACCATTTTCGTAAATAACCTTTGAATTAGAATCTTATCATATCCGAATGAGAAGGGGTTTGTGAAAGTAGAGATATTTAGGTGGTGACTATGTCAAAAGTTTCCTCCTGCAGTACGAGCAACAATAGAAACCGATAACATCATTCCAGCCAAATAACGTCATTAGCGTCAGCATTCAATGGTACACAATCATCAATTTATAATAAGCAAAATCTCAAATGTAACCAAAAACATCAACATCACATATCAGCTGGGCGTTACGTATCGCCGTCCCCAGAATTCATATTTCCATTTCTACTTCCCACCTGGGCGTTACGTATCGCCGTTCCCAGGGGGTTCATCATTTCCATTTCCTTTTTCCTCATTCACTAGGCGTTACGTATCGCGTCCCTAGGGATTTCTCGTTTCCATATCTGTTTCTTTTCCCACTTGGGCGTTACGTATCGCCGTCCCCAAGGGGTTTCTCATTTACAAATCCAACTGGGCGTTACGTATCGCCGTCCCCAGTGGTTCCTCATATTGTCTCAAGGGAGCAGACACAAACACAAACACAAACACAAACACAAACACAAACACAAGCACAAGCACAAGCACAAACACAAACACAATCAAATACAATCAACCAAAACATACAACACTCATTGTCATCGTCATCAGCACTTGTGTAAACAAGTAAACATACAATCAAATTCCAACTACTATCATCAAGGAAATACATTTGAAGAATATAAAACCAAGCGCAGTAATACTTCGAGTTTCTCAAGTTCAACCAATTATTAGCAAAAAAATTATCCTTGTGAGCATATTCATTTACTAAACCAACCCTCATGAGGACATTCACATATACAAGCAAATTCAAACAACCAATGACAACAATTCAATCTATTAGGTAACAAGTAGCCTTGTCTACTCAACAATCAATTTGGGAGAACACAAATATAACCACATCCAAAGTTCAACCGTTAACACTAACCTGTTCAGTAAAAGGGGTAGACCACCACGCAAGCATACTTTAAATTTAGACATTTCCAATGAACTTTAACAGCATAATCAATGCAAACATCAACTAATTTCATCAGATAAACAAACCCTCAAGCGGGGCAGGGATAAGAAAGCCACTCACCTGATTCCAAAAAGATAGATAACTGCACATGTTAGCTTCCTGACCAACGATCGATGTAGACGAATCTATTAACAAATTCACAAACGAGGACTCAATTACACAACTCAATAATCGACTTTCAAATGACCTGAAGACCCAATCTCTTCAAAAAGCTAAAGATAAACTTTCACAACCACTTTTTAACACTCATTCTAATTCTTAGCCACACTCTCCTAGGATCTTAGAACCTAACCAAGAGACCAACAAGAGGCTTAGGTATCAATTTGGGAGCTTTAACAGTGTTTGAAACAATACAATCACAGTGCAGTTCAAAATCAAGTTTCAAAACCAAATTCTCATAGACTTGCCACTTTCCTTGCTTTCAGTAAAGCTTGCATACATAAACTACCACACTTTAAATTCAATATCATTGTCCCAAAACTTTCCATAATTCCAAAGTAATCTATTTAATTCATCAAAACTATCAAAATCATCCATAAGGACCAAAATGCAACTTTGAAGCTTTGTGCATGATAGTTAAATTTCAAAATACGCATTTTAAATTTAAATCGATACATTAGAACTCATTAATATAGTTTATTGAACTCATCTAATCCAAAAATTTCAAGAAAATTCAAGGATTTTTGTCAAAATCCCAATTAAAGTTTGTTTTAAAATTAATCGGGTCCAAATTTCATAGAGAATGAAACCAAGCATTGAACCAGTGATGTAGAATCAATTATTGTCATGGAAATAGTTTATTAGAACTATTAATTTCAAGAAACATGAAGGATTTGGCCAAAAACCCCAGGTGGGAAGTAGAAATGGAAATATGAATTCTGGGGACGGCGATACGTAACGCCCAGTTGGATTTGTAAATGAGAAACCCCTTGGGGACGGCGATACGTAACGCCCAGCTGATATGTGATGTTGATGTTTTTGGTTACATTTGAGATTTTGCTTATTATAAATTGATGATTGTGTACCGTTGAATGCTGACGCTAATGACGTTATTTGGCTGAAATGATGTTACCGGTTTCTACTGTTGCTCGTACTGCAGGAGGAAACTTTTGACATAGTCACCACCTAAATATCTCTACTTTCACAAACCCCTTCTCATTCAGATATGATAAGATTCTAATTTAAAGGTTATTTACGAAAATGGTATTTCACTTCAAGAAGACCCCTTTGTTATAATACTTGCTATAATTTTGATCCAACATCTCTACAAGTCTTTTTGTTTAAGATTTTGTTCTTGTTATTATGATGACCCTAATTCGGTTTTTAATTCCTATTTGAACTTTCAAGTTTCAATGGTTTAAATATTTGTTTTCTATCAAACTTGAATCTGTCAAAAACCGTTTTTGTTTTAGAAAGAGAAAAGAGAAATCCCCTATACGTTTCTTCTCGAATTTTTATTTTGATAAAGCTTAATCTATGATCACTCTATTTCAACAAGACTCAATTTCTCATCACTCTGTGCTTCATTCTTGTTAAGGTTTACCTTTTTATGATTATATTTAAGGACAGATATTTAAGAACCATTTCCTCTTGATGTTAGTGCTTTTACCTTCCACGGATTCCCTTAGCTTCAATTTCAAGTAGTTTAAAAGGTCATTTTTACCATGTCTAGCTCTCTCAAATGTTTTGTACTCAAATCTTATTTTCATAAAACTCTGTTCTTGCCACTCTTTCTTCTAATTGATAAACTCTTGTCTCCTTGAGATTATTTTAGTAAGTATTTTTATCCTTGGGAATTCCTTATTGTAATGTTCCTAGGCTAATGTTATTTCTTGTTTTGCCTCTCTTTTGGAATTTGTCACATTGTGGTATGTTTTGCCTTGTATTATTATGTATTCAAATTACTATCTATACTAAACTGTTGAAGTTAAATGGATGTTATTATGGATTGTGTATTCTTATAACTGCTGGTTTTGGTTGGTGACCCCTCTCCCCATGTGGTGGTGCCCTACACCACGACTGGGATGAGTTAGCTGCTCACTGAGTTTCGTCTCACCCCACGTTTAACATTTTTCAGATACAGGTGCAGGACAAGTGTTACCTCTGCTCTGTGTGAGAGAGCTAGTCAGAAGCCCACGTCATCGTTCGTGTGGGTATT
>QANZ01031178.1:2000-40747 GCA_003254925.1 Chamaecrista fasciculata | reverse complement strand
ATAATATAAATGAAATTTTATAACCAAAATTGTTTTATGACAAAAATATTCAGTACCTGTATATTATTTTGGCCTACTCTCTATTTTCGTCCTTAATATTCTTATTTTTCTGGAAATCACCTGAAGACCACAGTTCTAGGTTTTTATAGAGATTAGAGTGCAAGTTTTTTTCCAAAATTTGGACTGTTATGCAATTCTCGCATTGCTCCAACTTTGGGAAAAATCTAATTTTTCCCCAAATAATTTTACAAAGTGAATTTCAGTCCTTGAAAGTTATGCTTTAGGGACCATGATGAAGAAAATAAAAATTATTGGGAGTCATTCTGAATTGTTTTCCTTTAATTTCTTTTCTTTTTTACTAAGTAAAGTGGATGCAAATTACTTAGAAATGAATGACAAAATTTCTTGGCAACTTTGGGGATCAAAATGGAATAAAAAAAGATTTAGGGACTAAAACAAAATCATGGACATATATTAGGGACAAAATAAAGTTTGGGCCGAAACAATTTATATAGTGAATATTTTTGTCCTTAAAACAGTTTTAATTATAAATTTTCATTAATATTATTTCTTTCATTTTTAATTATATAATTTTTTAATATTTCTTCTAATAAAATTAACCCTTCAAAAAAAAATTTGTCATTAATTTTGTAACAAAAATATTTAAAAACTTATATAAAACATTTCGATCTGTGTGAAGGGTGAATGCACTATTGTCATGGGGCATAGTTGGGATTTATTATTATTATTATTACTTAGCCAACGTTGGACTGTGAGAGATGATGGGAAAATGTCGATTTTTAATGATGTGGCATTTTCTCAACCCTTTAGATGTTTTGGATGATTAGGATGAAGAAAAATGAAGAGAACGGAGACAAAAACTAATGGAGATGGTCCATTCCCATTCTACCCCTATTAACATACCTATAATTACTTATATTTCAATATATATTCAAATATACTCAAAGGGCATTTTAGTCATTTTATATCAACCCTCATTTATTACAACTACAACAATCTCTCTCCATCACATCAGTTTTCACAAATCCTCTTTAATTTTTTTTCAAAATTATTATAATTAACTTTTTACTTTTAATTATTTTTGATATGTAATAAAATAATAATAATTTATTTTTTAGTTAAATATTAATAAATATTATATTTTTATGATTAAAAATAATTTCTATCCCTCTTATTTAAAAAAATTAAATAAATAATTTTAAAAAATAAATTCAACCAAAATATTTAAAAAGGTTAAAGGGTCATTTTTGTCCATTATATTCCAAAATGTTATAATTGGTCCTAAATGTTTGCAAAATAATTCATTTTGGTCCTAAATATTAGTAAGTGTGAATTTATCTCTATTAGGGACTGATTCTGTATTAGTAAGTGTCATCAAAAGTTGGTCCTAAATGTTTGCAAAATGATTCATTTTGGTCCTAAATATTAGTAAGTGTTTTCAACTTTTGTTATCTCTATTAGGGACTGATGTGTTAACTCAGTAAAAATTAAATGGCTCAAAAGTCAAATTTTTTTAAGCGGCTGATTCGTTCAGTCAATACAGAATTAAGGACCAAAAAGTAAGTGTCATCATAGAAAATGATTTGGGCAATATACGATAATTGTAATTATAGTATGTATAGTTATCAAGTGGAATAATCTATCAAAATAATCTAGAAAAAGCTCCAAATTGGAGCTTTAAAAAAATCTGATTATTACAAATCCCAATGCAAAAAACTTCACAAAAAAAAATTTTGATTTTTGTTACAAATTATAATCCATCAATGACTAATAGAAAATTGTGAAAGCGAACTTAGAAACCAAGCTCGCTTGGGTAAAAAATCTCAATATCATATTCGTTTAATAGAAAAATAAATATTGCATTTTCATTATGGTCTTACAGAAAGACAATTGCCTAAATATGTTGGGTCGAAGTGCAATTTTGATCCTATATCTTTTGCTGAGTTCCCAATTTATGGTTGATCCTTTTACAAAGATATAGGACCAATTCTGCAACTTGACCAAAAGATATGAGACTAAATTGGGACCTTTTACAAAGATATGAGATCAAGTGCAACAAAAAAGATTCAAGACCAAATTTCACATTTCGTTTCTTTTATGTCATAATTTTTGACTGAATCCCTCCAAATCGGCCAACACTTAACTCCAATTCCTCCTAATTTAATAGTCGGGTGAATCGCACTGCAGCACCCCACTATTATTTTGTCTAAAGTGTCAAATTTTGTCTTTCAGGGTACCAAAGTGGATTTGGTCCTAACCACAGGGTACCAAAGTGCATTTTACCCATTAAAAAAATACTTTTTATAAACATAAAATCTTATTTGGGTAAATTTTTAATTAAAAGGAGAAGTTACAAAAAAAGTTAAAATATAGCTTTTTCAAGAAGTCAAATTTTGTAGCTTCCACTTGAAGTACTTGCAAAAGCTATTCTTTTGGTTCATTTTATTAATTAAAAGTACTTTTGTCATTTTATATTCAAACAACTTTGCTAATTAAAAATACTAGTGCTTCACTCAAAAGATCTTTTAAAAAAAGTTTGATAAATAAAGTTCTTTTTTCACAAGCTTATCCAAACGAGCTCATAAGCTATAATTTGGCTAGTTTTGTTCTTTCTGTATGGTTTATGATGATGTTGTAAATCTAGTTTATATTTATTTTATTTTATTTTCTTCGGTGGTTGTAAGTTTGGCTTTGTTTGAGAAAAGTGGAAGAAAATAATTAAGAAAACGCCACTGCTTGTGCTAGATAGATAACTATTAAAAAGCTAGGACGGCTTGCGGTTGCGGTGAATGTTTATTAGCTTCTTCTCTGCAGGATTCTTGTATTGGGTTCTTGCGAGTTTGAGAAGGAAACCAATTAGTATTCTGCTACTAGAACATTATTAGTTCAGAAGATTATTCAAATAAAATGGTACATAAAGTTTGAGTGAGGGGAGAGAGACACTTCGTAGGAGTAGGATAGAACAGACCACCAATTTCAACAAATATCTTGTCTATTGTGTTCATATTTAAGTGATAGTGTATAGTTATAGTTGGAGTGGTTTAATATTCTGTTAAAGCTGTTAAACTTAAGTTATGACGACAGTTATTCTGAGTATATGAAGGTTCAGCTCATGTATATATCAATATATGTATATATAAGATACCTCTCCTCCAAATCAATATACAATTTCATCTTTTAAGTCTTAACTCACTGCTTTCCTCATTCTTTTGTTTTGCCTTCCTTAAGCCATGCTTATGAGAATTCCACTGGTTTCATTTGACTTAACTTTCAGTTTTCCCTAATCCCTAATATAATGTGTCTGGCATGTGCAATTAGGTGATTTGGAGGGCTCCAAGACTCGTAGAATAAGAGTGGTTGGTTTCAACAGTATCAAGGGCGTGTCTTGTGGTATTCGATCTTGCTGCTGGGATTGTGATTACTTATGTTGCATTTCCTTTTAGGTTAGTTTCTACTATATATTATCTACATAATTGTTGTTTGTTGTGTTCACTGGTTCTATGTATATAGGTTAGACAAATGTTTATAACTAGACTTAGATATAATTTGAGATAATTGCTTGAATCTGTATGATTTGATTTGATTGTTTTAACCAATATTAATTCATGTTTTATTTTTAGGAAGGGTGAACTAAGATAGTTTAAAAATTATTTTAAACTATTTAAATGCTCATTTTTTGAATTTATAACATGTTTTTCTTGAATCTATATGATTTGATTCTTCAATGTTTATTATTTGTTTCTACATTTCTATAAAGAAATGATTGCATCTCGTATTATGCTATTCATGAAAAGATTGATAGAAGAAGATGGCCTTGTACTTTTTTTTTTCCTTTTGTTATGTTAATTTCAATTTTCACTGTAATTTTAGTTAGCCGATTCATATATAACTTATTAGTTATTGATGATTAAGTGTGAATTCTTTTACATTGTTTGCTTTCGCAACCATGTAATTTTTTATCAAGGTGAAGGTGAATTTTCTGACCTCCTTCTTCCCTCTTTTCTACTAATTTTTTAAGGTTGCGAACAGTGACTACTATTACTAATTAAATAGATGGAGTATATCGTGAATTCTGAGATGGTCTTATTTGTTGAGTTTTTTATGCTACTTTCCAGTTCGGTCTTTGTTACGGAAATTTCTACTTGATTTCATTGTTGATTGAGTCGGTTTATACCATGCTATCTAGAGGTCTTTGGATGTGTTTTATAAGCTTATTAGAGTGGCTTTGGCCTCTAGATAGGTTAATCAGAGCCTAGAGTTCTTGATTGCAACTTTGTGCTTTTATTGTCTAAAAGTGTAGTTTTCTTAGGTTAAATATTTAATTTGTAATTTATATTTTAGACTTGAGTTATTACACATTTTTATGTTGCGAATGTAGGTTTCATGGAGAAAAATCTCTCAGGAATCATTAGAAACAAACCAAAGGTCAATCGGAGTCAAAACGAGACTGAAACATGCATTTTACTGTGTGCTGTCCAGTGTTGTTCGCTAGATACTCGCCAGATAGTGCAAAGTGGCGTGGAACTAGCAAACTTCAGGATTTCTCAACATAAAATCCGAAGACTAGTTTGGTCCCTAAGGTCCAAGACCCGATCCAGCCCATATTGTGCTCGAAAAACCCTCTCCTTTAGGTCACATTTGGTCCCTGATATGATATATACACGAGCAGCCCCCATTCCACATTTTTCTCTACTTCCCTAACATCCAAACTTCATCATTTTGGTCCCTCATCTCATCCCCATGGACGTGGCTATTGGTTGGGGTCGAGTTTCAGCTTCTCTTCACCACATGGACGGCTAAGAGGCTTAGCTCGGAGTGAGGATGTGGTGGCTTGAGCACCGGATCGTCACTTGGGGAGTTTTTCATGCTCTTATCGTGTTTTCACCTTAGGGATGATGTTGTAGTTGTTTAACTCAGTTGATTCTCTGATATAGTCATGATTTTGGATTGATTCTAAGAGTTTATGTTATATACGAAACACATTTTGATTCAATGTGATGATTCTTAGTTTTGAGCTCTCATTATGTTGTTGGTTATGTGTTAATTCTAGTTGCAATTGTTTGATTGTTGATTGAACTAGCTCTAAAATTCAATCTTGTCATTGTTGATTGTTAATTTGTTAGTTTAGTTGATTAGTTACCTAGTTTAAGGACTAATTTGTTAAATTGACTAATTTTTGTTTGTGTGTTTACATGGCAATCATATCTTTGGTGTTGCATGAATCTCCCATGATATTGTAGTGTGCTAGGATAGGCTAAGGTCCGAAACTCCGAGTGTTCCATCATTACTTGTTTCGTTTCCTAGTTTAATTCTTAGTTTGTTGTGTTTACAGTCGATAGTTTATTTCGAGGAAAAATCAAACATCTTTCATACAACAAATTTGTTAGATTAGTTGTGTTTTTTAGTCATTTCAATCGTTAACTTTTACCTTGAATCGTTTTGTGCTTTTACGTTCACGAAGTCCTTGAGTGAATACGACCCAGCGATCATCACTATATTATATCTTAGCTGGTCTTTTACCTTGAAGCTTTTTTTTAGTTGTTTATTTGTTCTTCTAAACTTGTGTATTTTTTGGATAATGACTTGCTTTGGTATGTTCTATGAAGTTGTATATTATGCGAGTTTGTTTTGAATGAATAGTAGTAATTCTGCACAATGCTCTAACGACTGATATCGATATTATATGAACGTCTTGCTTAATGTCCTGTTCGTTACTCTTGATTTAATAGTATGTAAATATTCTACTTCCTGGGTTATTTGGAATGATTCTGGATAAGAAATTTCTGGTATGAAACTGATGTTGATCTCATTAATGTTCTGCCGAACAATACCTACTTTCTTTTAGCTTGATTTTGAATTGGAGACATGAGTTATCGTCGTCCGAAACAATCATGTTGTCATATAAGTTTTAACTTGGGCTTTGGAATGTTTAGTCTTCAATATATGTAGATTGGCTGTAAAATATTGATGGTTGTTCGTTGCATTTTGATTATACATGATATCTTGTTTGTTTATTTTCCTATCAGATCAACTCAAATATATCTTGTTGGTTTTGTTAATTTCATTTGTTCAACGACATTAACTAATATTTCTCTTTGCCAAATATATTACCTAAATTTTTTTATAGTCCTATGGTGTTCCTTGAGTTATGACTATATAGTGATGCTATTTGCTCTATGCGTAGGAAAAACTTGATGCCGCATTGTCACAGAAATATGGTGAAGACATTTCATCTTATCCAGTAGTTGACAATGATGCATGGTTAGATGCTATAGGTCCCTTTGGCTTAGGGCATGATTTAAAATTAACTAACTGTGGATCCTCATAAGGTTCTGGTGCTCCTCACATGATTGCCACTTCATCACAAGCAAATATTAAAGAATTAATAAAGGAAGTTGTGAGTAATGAGATAGCACCAGTGATGCTCATATTATCTTGGTAAATAAGGAATAACATAAAATTAGCTATTAGTTTATGTTTTACAATTTCTAATTCTGTTGTTTTATTTCTAGTTTGCTATTCTAATTTTATTTGTGGTCAATTGGTCTAGGCTTGGTGGACTACCTTCTACAACAAACCAAGATGAAGCCGGGGATGATGATGATGATGATTTAGGATTATCTTGATTGTATATTCTTATGTATTGATACTTGTTATGTTTGAAATACTTATTAGTTTTGGATACTAGATTTTCATACTTTCCTTGTTTTGATACTTGTTATGTGATAATACTTGTTAGTTTTACCGTATGACTTCAAATATTTGAATTTTATATTATGGACAAATATTATTAAGTTACAAGATATGTAGACTTGCAACTTGTTAGAAAAAAAAAGGTTTTAAAAACACCAATTAACATTATATGACCAGTTTGAAAATAACATTAAATTAGCCACAAAAAATTATGGGTAAATTACAAAAAACGTACCTGTCGTTTGGCCCGATTTCACATCAGTTCTGTGTGGTTTAAAACGTCTCACTTTGGGTACCTGTGTGTTTTGACGTTACCCACGTTAAGTACTTGAACTTTTTTTCCGTTCGAATTTAGAAGGAATGAGCATGTGACTAAGTGAAAAATCAAATTTTGGTCCACGAACTATGGGATAAGTTTCATTTTGGTCCTAAACTGGGCATTTTCGTTTATTTCTCTCTCCCTCTCTCTCTCTCTCCAAAACTAAGAACCCTAATTTTTCAAACCCTAGCCATTTTCAAATGTGGACATGGGGAGCTAGTTTTCAACAATTTCTTGAGGAAAAATATTCTAGTGGTGCCGAAAATAAAACCCCACATACTCTTTTGTCAAAACTAACTCAAACAAAGTCGAATTGTGGTCTAAAAATTTCCGAAAAACGCTACTGTAGGGGTTTTCGAGTTTCACCATAAACAAGCATCAATCCAGAAATTTGTATGTGCTAAATGTTCATAATGTGATGATAAACAATACCCATAAACAAATTTCAGAAAACAAACACGAAATGGTGTCAAATCGAAGGATCAAAGTTGGGGATATGAAACCTAAAACTCCAGTTTGTGTTTACGATTTTCAGCAGTATAAACATGTTCTTAATGATACGATTTTCTGGAAATTACTTTCTTCATCGCCATTTTTGGAAGTGTGAGTTTTAATTTGGATGAAGACGATGATATTGATGAAGATGAAGATGATCTTATTGATGAAGATGATCTTATTGATGAAGATGAAGATGATGATGATGATGTTCGAATGGGGGGTTTAGGGTTTTTAATATTTTTTATTTCAATTTATTCCCTGCATATAAATTTAGTCCCTGAAAGATTCTTGGATTAAGGACTAAATTGGAATGTTCGGAAGAGTTTAACCACACATTACAATTTTATTTTGATGATTTGGGACTAAAATGAATGAAAATGATGAAAAAGAGGGGGAAGTTGAGAATAATGGGATGAGAATGGGCCAGGAATAAAATTACATTTTGGAGATCAATTATAAATTGGAGATAAATAAGTGGTTGAACTAAGAATAACGGTTAAAATTGTGATTAAATCACATTTTGGAGATCAAAACAGAAAAAATGTGAAAGTTTGAGGATAAAAATGAAACTTATTCTATAGTTTGAAAACCAAAAATGAGGCTTTAACCTTTGAGTGGCAATCAATGTCTAAGATGCAAGAGAAACCAACGGTGAAGATGTAGTAGAAATCGACGGCTAAGATACATTGGAAATCGATGGCTAAGATTGCGCCACGTCAGCATTTTTTAATTAAAATTAACGGAACAAAAACACATGTACCCTAGTTGCTGAGCAACACATATCTCAGGTACTCGAAGTGAGACATTTTAAACCACACAACAGTGATGTGGGATCGGGCCAAACCACAGGTACATTTTTTTTAGTTTACCCAAAAATTATATATGGGAAATGTTTATAAAAAATTGGCTACGAAATTAGTTGTGAATTAACTACCAATTAGCTACACACATTAGCTATGGATTAGCTACCAATTAGCTAGGAAAATTAGCTACATATTAGCTACCAATAAGCTATGGACATTAGCTATAGATTAGCTACCAATTAGCTACGGATTAGCTACGGAGTTAGCTATTGATTAGCTACAGACATTAGCTACGGATTAGCTACCATTTATCTAGGGTTTTGAGTCATTTTATTAAATGAATAGCTACGGTTTAGCTAAGAATTAGCTATGGAATAAAAATTATTAACTAGGAAATAGCTACAGAATCAGTTACGGACCTGCCCATAGCTAATTAGCTACGGACTTGTTAATTTGATCGTCAGATTAGAAGCTATGGTTTAGCTACAGTTTAGCTTCAGATTAGCTACAACTTTACTATGGATTAGCTACAGAAAATTCCATAACTAATTAGCTGCTAATGAGGGGTTACGGATTTGAATGCTAATTAACTTCTCCTATCTCTTCCCTTTGAGTCTTAATAATCTTTTCAAATTACTTTAACTTTTGGTATTTTAAATTTGTAAAGAAAGAAGATAATAGATCTACCTTATTCTCCATAACCTTTTTCCTCAATTGATCTATCATTTTCTTCCCTTCTCCTCTATTAATTTCAATTTAAACATGCATGCCCTAATTAACTCTATATGTTTGTAAAAGAACAAAAAGAGAGGAATTAATGAAGAGTAATTCTGAGATCTCCCTTTATTTGAGGATTAATCTTCCATCTTCTTCTTCTTCTTCTTCTTTTTTTGGTTGATTAAAGATTTTAGATCGAAGATTTACATTTAAACAAGAAAAAAAAAAGTGTAGCTATTAAACCATATATATATATATTCAATTCCTTTCTCCTTCAATCTCTTGGTCATTTTCCTTTTTTGTTTTTCAGATCTCAACTACACCCTAAGATAATTAAGTTATATTATCTGTGTTGATGCTCATTAGATTTATTTTGAGATCTCTATCAAGCCTCTTGAGTGAGAATCTATAGAAAAATAAAAAGAATCTAATAGTTCCACTATGATTCTCATGATATATACTTAATTTAAATGATCAAAACATTAATTAACCTTTATCCTAAAATAAGAATTCTTTCATTAACTTGTCATTCTTCTGAACTCTCTTGCCAGGGTGGATTGGCAGTGGAATGATGGTGTGTATGTATGTATATCAAGTGGCTTGGTGGAGTAATCTTATGTAAGATGCTTCTTTGGATCATGCAATGTGTAATATTCAAGGTCCGCCAAGAAGCTAAGTAGAGAATTAATGTATGATATAATATTGTGTGTACGTGAGGGAAGGAAAGATGTATTGAATGATGATGGTTTGTTTGTAATGGTGTTTATATCATGGAAGTTGTCCAGTTAATTATTGGAGGAATCATGCCTATGTGTTATAAATGGAATTTCTATTTATGTGTTGAATTTAATCTTCAATTAAAGGTCCTCCATTATCATTATACCTTTTTCAATAAAAAAAAATAAAGTGGATAAATCGTTTATTGTTTTTTAAATTACTATTTTCCAATTTAATCTCAAATTTGAAACTAATTTTTAATTTATTCTTTTGGAAAAAGTATCATTTCGTCAATTTCGCAAAGACAAATAATTGTCAAAATCAATATTAAATTAATAAAAAATGTCGACATGCATGAGTAACTACTTTTAACTATATATTGTCAAAATTAGTATCATTTAGTCAATCCACAGGAAGATGAATCCCCCTCTCTCTCATATATGTATATAAATATATAGTTAGACTAGTACTATTGATCTCACACACGCAGTTCATATAGATAGATTCGTAATACAGAGGGGATGGCTGGAAGACTATGGTTCTAGAGAACTACACCAATATGGAAGATCCATAGTATTCAATCCAAGTGAATAATGATGAAGATGATGAGATGGGACTCTGTATGTTGCAATGATTACTTTTAATTTCTTTTTTTTTTATTATTATAAAAATTGTTTTGATATAAAAATTTAATTGGTTCAAGAACAAAGGTGTTTGAAGAAGCCCGGGAACCTGCAGACATCAAGAATTGGCTTCAAATTCCCAAGGATAATAGACATGTATTGTACTTCGACGTACGATGTGGGGGGACGGTAGACATATACAGTTTCCGATTGCCACCACACAGAGGACAATAGACATCTTAATAATTTGTTCAATCTATGAATCAATATCAGTCCCCCAATATCTAATATATGGTCTACTAGCTATATATATAATTAGAGACGAGACCGTTCAATTTTTAGTTACTATCTCATCGTTAAGTTAATTACTCATATATATGTTAGAGTAGGGACCAAATTATAATTAAGGAATAATTATATATTTGATGACATCTCCTTTAGTTTGGTTATATTTTATGAGTTTTTTTATTCAGCTTATTTGCAGTTCCTACAAAAAAAAAAAAGTTCAGTTCCTACAAAAAAAAAGTTTATTTGCAGTCGAGTAACTGAAGATGATGAAGAAATTAGGACAATTGTAGATTGAAATGCTAAGAACTTGTGCTTCACTCCAAATCTAGTGGCTCAAGCCTCAAGGTAAATAGTATATATATGGGAAACCTAATTAAATGTCCTCTTTATATATATTAATTGGGATAGTCTAACATGTAACTTGTTGCTTGCATGTATACAGAGCCGTCAAAACGAGCCAGACCCGGTGGGTTGGCTCGTTTAACCCACCAAAATTGGCGAGTCGGGTTGAGAAAACCTGGCTCGACAAAAATTTTTAGCTCGAGTGGGTTGGCTCACTTAACTCGCGGCTCGTGGTGGGCTAGCTCGAGTGAGCTGGTGAGTTAGTGAGCCAACCCACCTTTTTAAAAAAAAAGATAAAATTATAAAATTAAAAATTATAACCCTAAAATATCTTCCAGGCTCTTCACTTTTTCCTCATTTTCACTTCAGATTTCATAATTCACTTTCGTCTTTCAGAGTTCTTTTCTTTTCCCAAGTCCCAACCCTAATTTCTTCATCCAACCGGCCAACCCCAATCTCAACGGCCGTTGTTCCACCGTCCGTCCAAAGGAAAAATGAGCGGTGGTGTTGGGTGTTATTATTTGTGAGTTGTTTTATTGATATTTTTAATTTAAGAAAATCGAAAAAAATTAAAAAAAAAAATTGAAAAAACAAAAGAAAAAATTGAAAGTTGGTGGGTTATGTGAGCCAACCCGGCTCACCAACTTGGTGAGCTGGGTTGGCAAAACCTGGCTTGCGCGAGCTGACTCACGTGAGCCGCGTCTCGCGGCGAGCCAGCTCGAGTGAGTCAGGTTGGCTCACTTTGACGGCTCTACATGTATGTATACAATGGGTAAGTTGGTACAATTATAACATGCAATTTGTTGCTTGCATGCATACAATAGACAACTTGTTGAAGAGGTAAACTTCATATTGTGCTTAAAATCAGTATATATTTCCCATAAAACTTAGAGTTCTTGCAAATTAGTCTCCAAAATAATAAATAATTGGAAAAATAAATCATTTGGTCCTTATAATTAATCATTTTGTAATGATATGAATATGATCAATTCAAAATAAATTGTATGCATATATATATGATTAATTTAAAATGAATGAAATATTTTAGATTAATTTGAAATTTACCTTATATTTTCGGGACCAACTTGAATATTTGACCTTCATTATATTATCAACCAAACAATTTTAGCCGAACCAAAAATGAAAAATAAAAATAAGTATATTTAAAAGAAAAAAACGTAACTTCTCTGTAAAACAGAAACTCCTTCTATAAGGCTTGCCATTTCTATATTTATTGTCCCCAAAAACAACAAGGAAAGACAAAAAGGTCTTACCAAAAATTCATTTCACATTGGTTTGATATATATATATATATAAATGGCTCTAAAACTATGCCTATATGTTAGGCATAAAAATTGGGACACGGATCCTCTAAAATTAGCGATCAATTATGTTAGTTTACTCAAACAATAACCAATAATGTACACCCCGAGAGAGTATCAAGAATGGATTACCGAAGACAGTATTAACTATAAAATTTATTACCTAACTACCACTAACTACCACACTAACTACACTGAACTAGCCTAGACCCCTCGTCTCTAATTATTATATATATATAGCTAGACTAGTAATCATATACGTACATATTGTATTGTTTCATTATAATATCGATCTCACACAGAAGCAATTAAGCGAAATTGACGACGTAGCTTAGGTAATATGGAAGGTCAATCAGAAGAAAGAGGAGAAGAAGTGTTCTGTAGGGAGTTGACAGAATGTGACATCAACAACAAGTTGGTGATTCGGTGGCAAAACGCAAAGATTATTTTTCCACGAGAAAACAGATATGGACGTGACATTATGGATAATATAGTGAAATGTGATAAAAAAGACTACTTATGTCAATGCATTGGACTGAAAACTCCAACACGATCATTCACAACGGGATGGTTGGATATCGTTCGCGAAAATCATCTTCAAGTTGGTGATACTCTCCAGTTCTTTTTGAAGAAAGATGATATTACTGGACTACCAAGACAATGCTCCCTTCTAGTTTACAGAATGGTGCTTACTCAAATCCTCTAAAATCATATATCTTGTACATTAACCATAGCTAGCTACTATATGTATCCTAGGGTTTTACTTTCTGTCTTTTGGTATTTTTCATTTTGGGTAAATTACACAAAAGGACCCTGTGGTTTGGCCAATTTTCAAATAAAGTCCCTGTGGTTTAAAAAGTGTCAAATAGTGTCCCTCTGGTTTGCTCCGTTAACAAAAAAGGTCATGAGGTATATTTCCGTCCAAAATTTGATGAAAAGATTGGCTAAAATTCTATTTTAAGACCCTAATTATTAATTTTTATGCGTGTGACTCCCTATTTGTATGAGAGAAGGACTTTGACACAAAAAAAAAAGAAGAAGAAAAGTTTCATAGTAATAGTTAGGATCTTAAAATAGTATTTTAGCTAAGATTTCCGTCAAATTTCATACAAATAGGGAGTCAAACGCATAAAAATTAATAGTTAGAGTCTTAAAATAGTATATTAGCTAAGATTTCCATCAAATTTTGGATGAAAATATACCTTAGGACCCTTTTTGTTAACGGAGTAAACCACAAAGACCCTATTTGACACTTTTAAAACCACAGGGGCCCTATCTGAAAATAGGCCAAACCACAGGGCCCTTTTTGTGTAATTTACCCTTATTATTATACCGTATATGTTATTTAATTCCCAGTGTACTCCTTGAACTGCTTGTTTGTTCACAACATATATTATTATTATTCATAAATGAAGTGCTGCCTCTTTTATATAGGATTCATATCATCTAGGGGTGAGCATCGGTTCGGTTCGGCTCGATTTGTCTATTATTTAGAACAGAACCGATGTAATTGGATGACGAAAATAGTCATCCAATTCATCCAAAAAATTCTTGACATCCGAACCAAACCAAAGCGATTATGATTGGTTTGGTTTGGTTTGGTTGGTCGATTTTGGTGTATACTTTTTTTAAAAAAAAACAGATTCCTAAAATTATAATTTTATACAAATTATAATATATATAGACATTCATATGTTGCCAAGCATATGCAATTATGCATGTATATATAATTATATATGACTTTCTAATTCATTATTTCAATTAGTCTGTCGGATTTCAAATATGAGACTTCTTTAAATCTAAAATTCCATAACATTCATAGTTTCATAATAAAATTGGAGGCTTAATTAGTGGCTCAATGAATAAGATTGATAGAGATGTTCATTTTTTATATGGAAGTATTTTATCTTTACTACTTAAAAGTGTGAGTTGGTGTCAACTTTCTTTTCCTAAAATACCCTTATACATTATTAGTTGCATCCCTTCAAATGATGACTTCTACTCTTTGAATAACTATGTCCTTTCTTTTCATAAATACTCTTTTATGATTAGTTGCATCCCTTCAAATGATAATTTTTACTCTCTAAATCACTATGTCATTTCTCTCCATAAATACTCTTACATGATTAGATGCATCTCTTCAAATAATAACTTTTATTGTTTGAATAGTCATATCCTTTCTCTTCATTCAATACTCTAAAAAACTATGTCTTTTCTCTCCATAAATACTCTTACATGATTAGATGCATCTCTTCAAATAATAACTTTTATTGTTTGAATAGTTATATTCTTTCTCTTCATTCAATACTCTAAATAACTATGTCCTTTCTCTCCATAAATACTCTTAACATGATTAGATGCATCTCTTCAAATGATAACTTTTATTTTTTGAATAATCATATCTTTTCTCTTCATTCTCAAAACCTTCACGTGCACATTTTGTTCGCAATATGTATCACAATTTATATTTTGAACCCTACAACAATATTTGCATCAATCTTTTGAAATATAGATTATGAATTTGAGACTATAACTTAAATTGCTTTCTATTTATGAATTGCTCTTGATTTGTGTATCATTGTTATTGGTTTGTGTATCGTTGTTTTGCATCATCTTCATCCTCAATCTCCCTTTTTTAATGCAATTTTTCCACTTCTCTTCTCTATTTCACCATTTCAATTTGCTATCTCTCTCACCATCATCTTGAGATTTAAATCACTCAACTCAAAAATATCTCTGTAGATTTGGAAATCTCAAGAAAACCACAATTACTAACATAAAAGATGATGGGTGAAATAATTAATTGTGTTGGGCTGTCTAAACCGATGTTTTGTAGAAAGTCCGAAAGAGAAGGCGAAGACGGCAGTGTACAAGACGCCAGTGGTTATCAGCTCTTTATTTTCATTCTTCGTTTCCATTAGCAGCAGATATATGTATGTGCTTCCTCCAAAAAGATTTAAACTTTGTTTTGACTTTTAATTGGGTTGAGTGATTCAGACATAAGAATTTGAGAGAGATGACGAATTGAGATTGAAAAACAGAGAAGAAAAATGGCGAAACTGCATAAAAAAGGAAGTTTGACTGTTTGAGGATGGAGTATAAGTATAAACTGTAAGCGGAAGCGGCTTTAATCGAGCCAATTGGAATACTAGAACATTGAAACTGAAAACAATATAGAGCGTACCTAATTCATCCATCCTCATATCAAAACTCCGAGAACTAGGTCTTGCTCTCTATGTCCCTAGCCCTTTAGTTGTATAGTGGCTCTAATGGGTGGCTCACTCAGCGTTAGGGTTAGAGAGGGGACCTAGCCTATATGTATATTTGTCTTACTGGGCCCTCCCATCACGGGCTTCAGTAAAACCCTAAAAGGCATACACTTAGCCACATGCTAAACTTTTAATATAATGTGTGCTAAAGCCCTAGTAATTACTTTATACTTTGGGCATCCCTTTTATTGGACCATCTATCAACCCATTTATTTTATTAAACCAAATAAAATACTTTAGACAATTAATGTGAGCCCAATATATAAAATAATTTTTCTAACATTCTCCCACTTGGGCCACATTAATTGTGTTTAAAATAAAAAAATTAATTTTGTAAAATAATTTTCGGGTTTATAAAAGAAATAAAATTTGTGTGCGCGCATTTAAAAAAATCCAAGTTATATAACACAACGTACCAATCCGGTCCAACATAACTATCAATATGGGATCATGACAATCATTACGCCCTTTAGCCGCATAAGACCAATCCATAGTCACAAATATTAACAACTACATTGACATGGATCATAAGTCTATAAGTGTATTAGAAATAGATCTCAAGTACTTAATAACGCACTATTTCTCATCGGTCCTCCATATGATTTCTCAAAACCTTTATGCTTAAACTGCAGGTGAAATCAGCTGGCTTAATTAAACAAGCCTATATGTCTCAATCTTTATCTCAAGAATATAAAAATATGCCACCAGAGACATACCATAATAAACACAACTGTCACTCTTAAGACAAACACATAATGTCCTAAGGCACATGTTGTATACTATATTATATCAGACACAACTGTCACTCTTGAGACAGACACTATGTCCTAAAGCACATGTTGTATCCCATATCTTATCAGACACAACAGTCACTCTTAAGACAGGCACAAAGTCTTAAGGCACATGTTGTATCCACCTTTCTTTGCATAAGCAAAGCATTAACTTGTGGATGATAATCAAAACTCACACAATTGTGAATTGTGATTATGTAACTTTTACCATAATGCCATAAACAATAACCTTTATGGAGACATTCTCCAACCTTAAGTGCATAGAGCTCCCACTGATTCAACAGATCATGAGACTCTTAAACTTTAAATGCACAAAGCTCCCACTAACTTAAGAAATCAAATGACTCCTAAACACATGTAAACCTTAATGTGCTATTCAACCGTATGGATCTTTACCTTTTGTTAGGGGATAAGCCACTGATAAATAGTTACATAATCCACAAATATCCTTGAAACAAGTAATTTCATAAATCATTTGAACAAGTCAAACCTTAAAGGAGCACCAGGTGCATCATTATAAACTCCCCTTTGGGCAGAGAATACAACATGCTATTGGTCCCCTTCTTCCATGACAATACAAAATATTAAAGAATTAAATTCCCTTTGGGCAGATAAAATCCTTTAAATTTCATATTTCACTTAAAATATAAATAAAACATATAATTATAGAAACTTATCACCATTAGGCATATTGATTCTCAAGGTTATATGCTGTCATTCACATGCTTCATGTAACCCTAAAACTTATACACATAACAACCCCCTTTGGGCAGGTAACCATGCACATTAGTTCAATCAAAATTTTATCAACAAGAAATTTGCACATTTTGAGAATTTTAATAGCTAAACCACTTTAGTGATAAAAGGTCGTAACAATTCAAAAAATATAGTGAAAATTTTCAAACCAGAATTTATGTGTGAAATTGCTCTACTTGCTATCAACAAAGAGAACTAAAAGATTTTGTAAAATTTTGATGTATAATTCACTTTGGTGATAGACATAATCAATAATTTTACAAAATAAGATTCTCAGACTAGGAAAGTATTAATAAATAATAATACACAATTTCTTTCGTTAGAAAAATTTCTCTAAATTGCAAGAATACAACTTTATAAACATTTAAAATTCTCTTATCAATCACAACCTTAGGTAGTAGTCTATAATTTAAGAACCTTTAAATCATTATGGCCAGCAAATTTAATACATTTGAAATCTATCTCTCCCCATTTTCTCACATCAAGAAATTATCTGTAAGTGAGAAAATAATTTTCAAATGAATCAAAGTAATTTGTGTCATATGACACCACAACAAGTCACTACAACTTCTCTAGCCACATTTCAAAAAACCTTGATTTAGTAATGCCAAATTCTTACTGGTTAAATATATACAAATCCCACACCCAAGGTCAATTAAGTGTATCTTATGTTTTCACTTATTGTAATTAGGGTTGGTCAACATTTCAATTGTGGTATTATTGTTGTTAACAATTAAAGTAATTGTTTGACAATAATTAATATGGTAAATTGATGAGGCAAATGTAAAAAGATTTAATATTTAAAAAAAAAAACTTGGAAGAAAAGCTTTCATGACCATTATAAACTCCCTTTTAGGCAGAGAAATATAATATGCTATTTGTTTTCTTCCTTCCATGAAACAAGCCAAGACTATAAATATTAAAAAATTAAATCACCTTTGGGCAGATAAAATCCCTTAAAATTTATATCTCCAAAAACTGAGGGTGCGAAAAATTCAATCCCCTTTAGGTAGATTAAATTTCAAAACCATATGCACTTATTAATATGTTTCATGGAATCTTAAATTTAATACAAAAAATAACCCCCTTCCAGTAGGAAATTATAAGTATTAATTAAAAAAATAATTCTATCAACAAAGGATTTTGTCTTCATGAATTTTGATGACCATTCACTTCAGTGGTAAAAGTTGCAACAATTCATAAAAACATCCCAGACTAGAATTTATATAAATTGCCTCTCATTTCCCATCAACAATGAATTTAACGGTTTAATGAATTTTGATGAATAAATTACTTTAGTGATTAAAATTCTCAACAACTCAAGAAACAAAATTTCCAGACTAGGAAGCACCATATAGAATTATATATGTCACAATTATCAGGTCTAACTTTTAACAACAATTTTAGCACATCTTTAAGAATTTTAGAACCTCTTGAATTAATCACTATTTCAAATAATAGTTAATTAATGAATGCTAATCCACATACAAAATTATACTCTCTCACTTGGATGACATTAATTAATTATTGAATTGGTCCACAAAACTGATAACCAAAGATAGGTGAGTACTCAATCACAAGTTGCTAATAGTGCCAAACAAATTTCCATAACCAAATTATTCCAAAATTTTGGCCAAAAGGGGCTCTAAATTAGTTTTGGTCACAAAACTACAATTTCAGTGCATGTTATCGGGTCAAAAAATATTTGAAAAACAAAACCATACTATTAGGGAGAGTCACAAACATATATGGTCAACAACAATTCACAAAATATGCACAAAAATTTTTAACTCAAAATTCCGAGAATACATATCCTCAAACTCAGAATTTAAAATTATGGAAATTAGATACTAAATATTATATTTAGGACTGTAGCTACAGAGCACATAAACTTAGGAACAAAACTAGGGAGAGTGAGTTGTTCCAATGGATTCAGAGGATGCTAAAATATTTTTCCATGATTTTTCCATCGAAAAAATTAAATAGAGATTAAAATATTTATTTTGAATAATGATACGATTATTAGATTTAAAATCAAAATAAATATTTATTGATCTTTAAAAATCATGAAAAATATATGGAAAAGATCAGAAAAATATAAGGAGCAAAATGGGACCAAAATCAGTCCCATCAGACCTGGGGTGACCTACACGCGCCACCCCAATAAACAACCGCGAGTGGGATTCGTCAAGAAGGTCGAGTTCTGGTGCTGAAAATGGGTCGAAATAGGAAATAAGATGCAATTTATATAAATTCTAGTATGGGATATATAGTTTTTTATTAATTGTTGCGACCTTTACCACTAAAGTCGATGGTCATCAAAATTCATAAATACTTACAATCCTTTGTTGGTAGAACTATTTATTATATTAATACTTGCAATTTCCTGCCCAAAGGGGGATATTATTCGCATTAATTCAGAATTACATGAAACATATTGATGAGTGCATATGGTACCGAAGATCAATCTGTCCAAAGGGGATTGAATTCTTTACGCCCTCATCATCTTGAGATATAAAATTTAAGGGATTTTATCTGCCTAAAGGTGATTTAATTTCTTAAATTTTATAGTCTTGGTCCGTTTCATGGGCGAAGGAAACATGTAGCATATTATAACCTCTGCCTAAAGGAGAGCTTATAATGATGCATAAAGGGTTTTCTCTTCAAGATTGTTTAAACATTAAAGTTCTCATAATTGCCTCACTTACTTACCATATTAATTTTCTTTTGTCAATTCAAGTTACTTTTAATGTTCCAACATTCCAATTGGCTCAATTAAAGTTGCTTCTGCTTACCGTTTCCGCTTACATGGAGATGATGCAAAAGACACCAACTCATGGGTTTTGTGACTTTTCTTTTGCTTTGGAGTGTAATTAATTCCTTTTCAATAATAGGAAAGTGTTATTTTCCGATTTCCAAGGCCACCAAAACAGTGAATTTCCTGACTTACTTTTTGAATCGTGTGAGAGAAGAAACAAAAGTAATTGGAGATTACTCTATAGTTATGATAATTAATTAATTATTTAATGAAAAACAATTTTCTTAAATTATTGTAGATTACTTTATAGTTAAGATAATTAATTAATTAATTCCTTGAAAAGGATAATTAAATAATAAATTATATAATTTAAATTGACTATCGGTTAAATTAATAGATGACCCAAAGAGATCTTTTGAGGTTCTACCAATTTATTTTTTAAAATAGCCGCAATAATTAACTAACCATTATATTAGTTATTGTTAAATAAACTAACGAATAAGGGGCAAAGTGAAAAATTACTGGACCACACTCATGATAATCTGTTATTGTTAAATAAACTACTTTTCTCTGGATCATCTTATAGAAATTTGTGAACAATTGTAGAAAAAAAATAATTTATAAAAAATATTTCAATTGTTAATATATAGCATGAATTTTAATATTTTTATAGTTTATTTTTTTTTTCTTAAAATGATCAACTCTAATTGAGATATATATATATATATATCTCACAAATTAAATTAATTTTAAGATGTAGCATGAATTTTAATACTTTTAAAATTTTGATTTGTTTATTTCTTAAAATGATAATCTTTAATCCAGAAATATATATCATATAAGTTAAATGTTTTTTTTATTCAGATCTTACAAAATGATATGCCTAAGACATTTTGACCGTGAAAAACATAATTACATTATATATACATGAAATATTATTAATGTTATATATTCATGACCAACGAATATAGAAAAAGTGATTAAATTATAATAATACCTTAAAAAATAATTTAAATGATGAAAATTATATAGATAAAATATTTGTCCGTCATATACTTAAATTAAATTGAATGAACAAAATGAAATATTAGTTGGCAATTTCGTCAACAACGCTACAATGAAAACGGAAACAAAGGACAAAGAAGATTAAGATAGAAAAGAAATAAATTATAAAACAACAATGTTTTTCATATTTCAAAAACAATTTTTTATGTTTTTAATTTTCTAATGTAAACTAATGTTTTGAATTTTAGAACCAAAAGAATAAAATAATGTCATTAAACATTTTTTTTAAGTTTTTAGGTTTTTAAAAATAGAAAATTGTTGGCAGGGAAGAGAATTAAATAAGCCCATTAATATTTTTACTAAATAGATCAAAATGAAAATGAAACTAACACATAATATATCAATAGATGAATTAATATAACGCGTGCAACAAATGCGAACACCACTAGTATATAGAAATATATAGACTCGGTTTTATTGGATGGTTCGGTTGACCATCAATTTGTAAAATAAATCGAACTAAACAAGTTTAGTTCTTTCATTTCTCATCCAAAACCATCTAAATTTCAATTGGTTTTGATTGGTTTTCGTCGGTTTGGATTGGTTGTAATTGGATGGAATTGGTTTTGCTCACCTCTAATAATTAGGAAATATTGCTCCCTTCACATGTTGCCATAAACGTAAGAATGGGTAATCTAGTAATTAGGAAATATTAATACATCTTATATTATATGGCTCCACCCCTTTTTGGTCGTCCATGTTTAAAATTATAGTCTATGAAATTAAAAATAAGAGAAAATTTACCATTTGGTCTCTCTTTCTTTACTAAGTTAACAATTTAGTCCCTTATTTATTTTACATACATATTTGCGTGCCCGTTAGGGCACGCAAAGCCTCTAGTATAGTTTATGCGTTAATATAGTGTCATGTTTTCTTTAAAAAATTAGAATAAGAATTTTTAAAAAATTAAATTAAAGTTTTTTTCAAACAAATTTAACAATTAGTATTCATAAATTAATTATTACTTTCCTCTATTATTTTTACTAATAGTTTATAATTGCAATTAATTATATTTGATTTACTTTTTTTCGTTGCATCATAATAAATTAAATAATTAATTATTAAATTCACATAATTACTTGTTTCTAATTTTTTTTTAGTTATATACATTCATTAATAACTTAATTGTGGAAATATACGGTGGCATCAATTGATCCATATAGTTGACTCTCTACCTTATTGTTGTTGTTGGTTATATAAAATTTTTGGATTATTTATTTGAATTTTGAAATAAGAAATATTTTACAATATAATATCTAATTTTAGGAGGCAAATGGGATTTTGACTTCAAAAGATATAGGGATAGAAAGCAGCGCTTTCTTTTTCTATATTATGCTTCTCACGCATTCTGCATTCACCATTCAAAGCTTGATGGATAGCTTCAACGTTGTTTTACTTTTTGAAAAATTTTATAATTTTAATTTTTTTAGGGATTTTCTTTTTTCAAAATGTATGAATGACCAATTCAACAAATTACCCTTGTATCATTTATTATCATTGGATTGCATGAAAGGATGATATTGCTCCACTTCACTTATTATCGTTATGCAACAAGTTGCATGATATACAAGCTTATACTTTTTATTATTAAAGGTAACAGGAGTCCAAATACAAGAAATAGATGACATATAATTTTAAGAGCAAAATAGAAATTGTATTGTTTGAAGTGATGCTTTCGATAGACAAACACCCATAATTCATACTCTTTTTGTTAATTTTTGAACCCACACCATGCAAGCTCCTCTTTGAACCTTTCTTATCTAAAACACTACAAAAGCAAAAGATACCAAGTGGAGAATCATGCTTATTCAAAGATATTGAAGCTATTAAAATACTTGGACAAACTTTAAAATTCATTATAAGTCAACATATCATCTTTGTCTTTTACAGTAGGATGTTAAAAAAACTTTTTCTTAAGATAAAACTTCATTGTAATAGTGTTCATTTCCTCCATTTTTCTAGCTCAAAAGACCACTTTTCAATTTGAGACCTTTCTTTCTTCACATCCTCTTTGATGTCCCAAACACTTGTCTTCTCCTTTTTTTCAAGAAAAGATAATTTGATCTCATAATCTTTGATTTCTCTTTCTTTCTTGTTCAGTTCATCTTGCAATCTAGTGATTTGCTCCTTCAATTCAGTTTCCTTATGTTTAGCATCTTCCATAGACTTCTCGATCTTGTGAATTTCAAATACAAGAGTAATGATAGCTTGCTCTTTTAGAGGGAGTTCTTCATTGATAGACTTCTTTTTGTCTTCAATGGAAGCAAGCCTAGCAGAGGCATGTTTGAAGGAAGATATAATACATGGAATTTCTTGATGCAAAAAGTCTATTGTGAGTTTAAGACCACGAGAGGAAGCAACATTGTCTTTGGAATAATAGATGGACAAGAAATTGAAAGCATTCTGCAAACTAATAATACTTTGTTCTGAGTAAGCTATCTCATTTAGATTCATCTTCATAGAGGCTTCCAAGTTAGCGAAAGCCTTGGCAAGCTCATCATCATCAGTGTGTTTAGAAATATGAGACATGAGAACACCGATGATGTCATCATCTTCCTCTGTTATTTGAAATAATTTAATGAGATCGTCTGACTCAACATATTGAGAGCTTATTTGATCAGTTGTCTTAGTAGGATCCATTTTTAGAAAGGGTCACTGTGGTTTACAAAATGGTGTTTACTCAAATCCTCTAAAATCATATATCTTGTACATTAACCCTAGCTAGCTACTATATGTATCCTAGGGTTTTACTTTCTGTGTTTTGGCATTTTGGGTAAATTACACAAAAGGGCCCTGTGGTTTGGCCCAATTTCAGATAGGGTCCCTGTGGTTTAAAAAGTGTCAAATAGTGTACCTGTGGTTTGCCATGTTAACAAAAAGGGTCCTGAGGTATATTTCCGTCCAAAATTTGACGAAAATGTTGGCTAAAATTATATTTTAAGACCCTAATTATAAATTTTTATCCTTGTGACTCCCTATTTGTATGAGAGAAGGACTTTGACAAAAAAAAAAAAAAAGAAAAGTTTCATAGTAATTGTTAGGATCTTAAAATAGTATTTTAGCTAAGATTTCCGTCAAATTTCATACAAATAGGGAGCCAAACGCATAAAAATTAATAGTTAGAGTCTTAAAATAGTATATGAGCTAAGATTTCCGTCAAATTTTGGACGAAAATATACCTCAGGACCCTTTTTGTCAACGGAGTAAACCACAAGGACCCTATTTGACACTTTTTAAACCACAGGGACCCTATCTAAAAATTGATCAAATCACAGGGCCCTTTTGTGTAATTTAACCTTTCATTTTTTTAGAATTAATATGGTACGTGTGACCGGCAAAATAAGGATGATCTTAAATTCTTGATCATGATCTTGGGTTTTGGGGTGTGATATACATATAGATAATTACATATATATGTATGTTTTATCAAATCTCTAGTTTGAGATTTGGGAGTCATCATCATGAGGACGGTGTGCTACTTGATTTCTAGTTTCTGATATTGGATGTTGTTGTAGTATTTGATGGAGATTGTGGCCTAGGGCCAATCATTTTATATGTATGGACATATTGTTTGATTGATTTATGAATGATAAATTATGTCGTTATCATATTATTAGCATGTTTACTGTGATAACAATCCTTGATTAATTATGTGATAATTATTCTAAACTGTCCCTGGTCGATTATTCACGTTGGAACGTGAATGAACTAAGACCAGCATGACTTCGGTGTGTGGAGATACATGCATGTGATGCTTCTCGAGAGTCATAGTGCAATTATGTAATGGGTTACAAGTTGCTGGACCGACCCTGAGAGTCCTGCATGGTTTTAGTCATGAGCTAGTCTCTCCTGTTCACCTGTCACGATGCCCTTAGACCTGCGGTCTTCATTATTCCGGCGTTGTAGATGTTGAACTTTGGCCTAGTCCAACGTTGCCCGTAACAGGGTAGCCATACAGGCTAGGTACGGGTTTAGTTGTTTGCTGTGCTGAGGAATGTGGTTAACCAAAAAGGAATTTTGTCCCTCATTAAGTTCAGAGATATTTGACTGGGCCGCTCGATGAGTTTGTCCAAGGAATGTGTGACCACACAGGGTAATGGGACCAACTCAAGGAATCGATAAAGTTATGGTTTGGATTACAAGGATGACTTTCCCATGCCTTATCCATGACCAAGATATCGTGTGACAATAGGGATTATGACAAGGTGGTACTAAGGTTAAGTCGTTAATGTTAAAACGATAACTCACGTGTTTTGAGTAGTCGTGATGGCTTGCTAGAGTCAGCTCTAGACTAGTGAGTCATAGAGATGGCTTGATGCCAATTTCACATGAGGCCTCCTGGGTCACACATGAGCATCATCAAGATACTGTTATGGGACACGAATTAGGGTATAATTCGTGAGTCACTTTAATGACACAATTTAAGACATAGTTGAATGTCTTAGGACATGAAGTCTTTTCTTAAATAAAATCTACATTTGTGATATTTAAATTTGTTAGACAAGTTTAAATATATTAATTGTTAAATAGTTAATTTGATTAATCTATTTACTATTGAATTCTTGTTTAAAATATTGGGGAATGATGAATTGACTTAGTCTCTTAAGAGTTATGGGATTATTGATTTATTAAATTCTCTAATATTGAAAGATAACAAGAGGAGGGTGGCGCCTCACTCTTGAATTAGATTAATGAAATATGACTTTGTTAATTTGAATTCAAGATTTAAATTTGAATTCAAGATTTAACTTTGAATTCAAGATTTGAATTTGAATTAAGATATTAGGGTAATATTTTAATTCAATTTGTTAAGGAAATTAATAAAGTTGGTTATAACTTCCTAAAAGTTAGGATTGTTTTCTTATTTATTAAATTCCTATAAAATAACAAGGAGGGTGGCGCATACTTGAAAAATCAAATGCAAGATTTGATCTTGCATTTTGAATTTTAAGAATGCATTTTGAATTTTGAGTTAAGATATTAATGTAATATTTTAATTAAGAATTCAAATCCTCTTGACTCATTCCAACCAATGGGAAGTGTGCATTCTGGATTTCAAGATATGATCTTGAAATTTAAATTAAGATTGGCTTTTAATTTTGAATTATAATATTAATGTAATCTTATAATCAAGATTTGGTGATTCCCTAATTTTGAGGAATAGGGACTCTATAAATACACACAAACTCGCCTAGCCTAAAACGGTAGAGGAAAGTCACCTAGAGCTAAGGTGAGAAGAAAAGTCGCCTAACTTAGGAGAGAAAGAGGGAGAGTTCGACTAACCCTAAAACTTAGGGTTTTAGAGGCGATTTGTGTGTGAGGAAGAGAGAGAGGCGCTAACCCTAAAGTCAGTGGCCAAGAAATTGGTTCTTGGTGCGCCGCTTTGAATTCTTGGATATTTCAAGAAGTTTTCTTGAAATTCCAAGATTGTAGATCGAGTCCCATAATCTCTTGGAGAAAAGATTGGAGGCTAGCACCTAAGTATCTGCAAAACTGTTCGTGTGGATCACCGGCAGAGGAAGGACACGAGTCTGTGGACTTCTTGGAATCGCGTTTTTTCAAAGAAACCGTCTGATTTAGGTAAACGTCCTTTTCCCTCTGGTATAAACACAAGTAGTGGATCCTTTGGAGGAGATTATAAGTTTTGTAAAAATTTTAATTTTATCTTTTTCGCTGCGTTTTGCTCCATAATCTCCAACAGTATTGTATTTCATACTCTTTGGCAAATATATACGAGCTAGTGTGTCTTCTTTTCATATGTCTTCTTTTATCAAATTTACTTTTTAACGTTTTTTCTTGAAAAAGAAACTTATGTTTATATTTTATCATTCTTCTTCATTATCGATCATCTCTCTGAATATAAATTAAGCAAATAGGAAATTGGTGACAGAGTGTAAAAGCTTTTTTTTTTTCGATTATGGAATCAAAAAGTAGGTATTTTTATAATTTTAAATTAAATAATAAACTGTAAACCCATGTTGTTAATTATATCTTTTCTTCTCATATGTATTTCCCACATATATATATATATATATATGGAGTTTTAATTTTTACTTTCTTTCATCCAATCCACTTTATCCCCTTTTTCTTTTTATTTTTATCTTTACATTTCACCATTATTATTTTTTTTTGATGAAAAAGCAAATGCATTCAAGGTTTTTCGCAGGCAACGACAGAAGCAATACAAGGAGGCAGAAATTCCATCCAGGTATTGAACCCTGGGGAGGAAACTGCAAACTTAGCTAAGTTATCAGCAGCAAAGTTACACACTCTACTAACCCAAGAAAAAGAAACAGAATGGAAACGGTTACAGAGCCATAAAATGTTTTTGATGACAATGTGGAAAGGAGAAAAGTCAAGCGGACGATTATTGAGATGAGAAGCCACCTTGCTACAATCAGTCTCCACGAAAACCCTGTAACAGCCAAATTGAAGAGCCTGCATCAATCCAAACTCGACAGCCAAAGCTTCTAGCATATCCGTGGAACCAACAATATGAACAGATTTGGAGGCCGCACCTAACACTTCACCTCTGTGGTCCATAATGACACAACTCAACCCACATATTGACTCGGAAACAGCAGCATCAACATTAATCTTAAAACAACCAAAGGGGGGAGGAGCCCATTGACTAGATTCTGGAACATTAGACGGATTACCACTAGGAACGGGTAAACAAGATGTATATACTTTCACGACAAATAACACTTCAATACTCATTAAACAAGTCATTTTTAATTCATTTCATCCTTCAGAACTTAACGGTGTTAATTGAGAGATCAACAAGCTAAGCAAGGTTTATCTCCTGGTTTATCAAAAGTTAGCATATAATTTTGAATTTGTTGTATTTAGATTTAAAATAAGAAAGATACAATCAACTTTGTTTAAAGGTTTTTAACTGTGAAACGAGTTATCCACTTTCGATACTCGATTTAGCCTCGTTTGTTTATGGTCCAAACTCCAAAAAGTACTCTTCAAATGAAACTTGTAATTTTGAATTCACCAAATTCGAACTTAAAACGAAAGAGATATATATACATTCATTATTTTTGTTGACCAATTTTAGAATTTATGAAAATATCTACGATCAATCAAAAATAAATGAAATATAAGGCACCAATTTGAAATCAACCCTATAAATGAGAGACTACTTTGAGATTTCGGCCTTATTTTATTGAGAAAACCTACTATTTGGTCCCTCCTTTTTCACAGAGTCAACAATTTGGTCTCTCATTTATTGAAATAGACTTCTCAGTGCCCCATTTATCATAATTGTCAACTATTTAGTCCCTCATTTATCATAATTGTCAACTATTTAGTCCCTCATTTATCATAATTGTCAACTATCAAACGTTAAATGCATACATGACACCGTTAAATGCCACTTTGTCATCCTAATCACGTAAACCCACTGAATCGGACCAACAAATAAAATTAAACTGGTCTAAAATTGAGTCAGACCCAAATATGTGTATTAGATGTGAAGCTTTCATAAGGCATAAATTATTGAATTATTTGCAAATCTCAAACCCTAAATGGTTCCAAATAGTTAAATATGTGACACTTAACGTGTTACATGTACACTTAATGGTCAGGTTATCAGTGTTGGTAATGGAGATAGGCTACAGGGACCAACGAGTTTGATGGAGATTGTGCCCTAGGGCCAATCATTTTATATGTATGAACATATTGATTGACTAATTTATAGATGATAAATTGAGTCATTATCATATTATTAGCATGTTTACTATGATAACAACCCTTGATTAATTATGTGATAATTACTCTAAAAACTGTCCCTGGTCAATTATTCATGTGGGAATGCGAATGAACTAAGACAAGCATGACTTCGGTGTATGGAGATGCATGCATACGATGCTTTACGAGAGTCATGGTGCAATGATGTAAGGGGTTACAAGTTGCTGGACCGACCCGGAGAGTCCTGCATGGGTTTTAGTCATGAGCTAGCCTCTCCTGTACACCTGTCACGATGCCCTTAGACCTGAGGTCTTGACTATTCCGGTGTTGTAGATGTCGAACTTTGGCCTAGTCCAACGTTGCCCGTAACAGGGTAGCCATATAGGCTAGGTACGGGTTTGGTTGTTTACCGTGCTGGGGAATGTGGTTGACCAAGAAGGAATTTTGTCCCTCATTAAGTTGAGAGATATTTAACTGGGCCCCTCGATGAGTCAGTCCAAGGAATGTGTGGCCACACAGGGAAATGGGACTAACTAAAGGAATCGGGAAAGTTATGGTTTGGATTAAGGATGACATTCCCGTGCCTTATCCATGACCAAAATATCGTGTGACAATCGGGATCAAGACAAGGTGGTACTAAGGTTTAGTCGTTTTGGCGTTAAAGCGATAAACTCACGTGTTTTTGGGTAGTCGTGATGGCTTGCTAGAGTCCGCTCTCGACTTGTGAGTCATAGAGATGGCTTGCTGCCAACTTCACATGAGGCCTGCTGGGTCACACACGAGGAGGATCAAGATACCGTAAAGGGACACAAATTAGGGTTAATTCGTGAGTCACTTTAGTGTTACAATTTAAGACATAGTTGAATGTCTTAGGACATGAAGTCTTGTCTTAAATAATATCTACGTTTTTGATATTTAAATTTGTTAGACAAGTTTAAATATATTAATTGTTAAATGGTTAATTTGATTAATCTATTTACAATTGAATTCTTGTTTAAAATATTAGAGAATAATAAATTGGATAAGCCTCCTAAAAGTTAGGAGATTATTGATTTATTAAATTCACTACTATTAGGATAACAAGGAAGGAGGGTGGCGCCTCATGGTTCTTGATTTTAATTAATGAAAATGTTTTGTTAATTCAAATCAAGATTTGAATTTGAATTCAAGATTTGATCTTGATTTCAAGATTCAAGTTTGAATTAAAGATATTAGGGTAATATTTTAATTCAATATTGTGATTTGAATTTGAATTCAAGATTTGATTTTGATTTCAAGATTCAAGTTTGAATTTAAGATATTATGGTAATATTTTAATTCAATATTGTTCGGGAATTTGAATTCAAGATTCAAATTTGAATTAAAGCTATTAGGGTAATATTTTAATTCAATATTGTTAGGGAATTTGAATTCAAGATTCAAATTTGAATTAAAGATATTAGGGTAATATTTTAATTCAATTTGTTGGGGGAAATTAATAAGTTAGTTATAACTTCCTAAGAGTTAGGGTTGTTATTTTAATTATTAATTCCTAGATAAATAGGAGGGGATGACGCATGGCTTGATCCAATGGGCAATATTTGATCTTACATTTTGGATTTCAAGATTTCATCTTGAATTTCAAATTAAGATATTAATGTAATATTTTAATTAGGATTTCAAATCCTCTTGACCAATGGGGATTGGGAATTCAAGATTTGATCTTGAAATTTAAATTTGAATTGCCTTTTAGTTATGAATTATAATATTAGTGTAATATTATAATCAAAATTGAAATCCCTAGTTTCTTTATTATAATTCCCTAATTTCATGAGTTAGGGAATGTGATTCCCTGATATGACTCTATTTAAACACCACACAAGTCTCATAACCCTATGAGACACACAACAACTTGCCAACCCTAAGAAAAGGAGAGAAAAGTCGCCTATTCTAAAGTGGGGAGGAAAATTCGACTAACCCTAAAAGAGTTTAGGGCTTGAGAGAATTCGACTAGAAACCCTAAAAGGTTTAGGGCTTGAGGTTTCATGTGTGTGTGGGAAGAGAGATAGGCGCCAAAAAAGTAGTTCTTGGTTCATCTCTTTTGGTGCGCCACTTTATCTTGGGGTTCAAGAATTGTACTTGAATAATCAAGATCCGTAGATTGGGTTCCCGTGATCTCTTGGGAAGAAGAGATTGGAGGCTAGCACCTAGGTGTCTGCCAAACTGTTCCTGTGGATCACCGGCAGAGGAAGGACACGCGTTGCTGTGGACTTCTCAGACTCGCAAGTTTCAAAGCCACCGATTGAAATTGAGGTATACATCTTCCCTTACTAGTATAATCATAGATAGTGGATCCTGGAAGGAAATTATAGACATGCGAAATTTTAATTTTTACGCTTTTTTCCGCTGCGCTCGCTCTATAATTTCACAACAGTGTTATCAGAGCCACGCTATTCTTGTGTTTATTCTAGTTTTGTGATGTACATGAGATGTATGTTGGATGTTTACAGTTTTTCATTCGTATGCTTAATTTTGCGAAAATCCACCACATGAATGTTTCGAACCTAATCTAAAGTTTGGTGCAAATTTATGTATTTGATACATAAGGAAATCAATTTGATTGATTTAAAATTTTTCTTGAAATTTTGGGTCTTGGTCGAAACCCTATATATATTTTTAATTAAAATTGTTTTGATTATAATATTGTAGGGTGGCTGAAAATTTTAAAATTATGAATTTATAATTATTGGGTCAATAATTCGAATTCTTGAATATGATTCTTGAATTCTTTAACATACATGAGATGTATGTTGGATGTTTACAGTTTTTCATTCGTATGCTTAATTTTGCGAAAATCCACCACATGAATTTTTCGAACCTAATCTAAAGTTTGGTGCAAATTTATGTATTTGATACATAAGGAAATCAATTTGATTCATTTAAAATTTTTCTTGAAATTTTTGGTCATGGTCGAAACCCTATATATATATTTAATTAAAATTGTTTTGATTATAATATTGTAGGGTGGCTGAAAATTTTAAAATTATGAATTTATAAATTTTTGGGTCAATAATTCGAATTCTTGAATATGATTCTTGAATTCTTTAATTATTGATGCAAGACTTAATTTTTCAAGAAGGGCATGTTAAATTGCACAAACCCTAATTGAACACAATCAAGAAAATCGTTTTATTGTATGTGTTGTATGTTAATGCCGTGTTTATATATTTATATATGTGAAATGTTCATGTATGTTTAAATATGGTGTTGGATATGGCGCTAGGACTTTTTTGGTAAATACGGCCTGCGTGTCGTCTCCCTAAATTCTTGATTTAAATGAGGTTTCCCAATGTAATTTTTTTTTTGGAAAGATTCTCTCATTGGCTTGAGGGAATTTAGGGTAGATGAGCCATATCTAAACAAGGTTATTTTTATGCATTTAGATTATTTGTATGTGATGCAAATGGCGCTAGATGCATGATTAGGGTACGCGAGTTTAACATGCGATTTTATAATTTTTACGCACAACCACGTCTACGATACGAGCGTAGGATTTTGTATGAGATACAAAATTCGTGCATGTGTTTAAATGTATATGATACATGGGGATTAAACACTTGGCACACTCTTTTAATTTTAAAATTGGATTTAAAATTGAACCAAAAACGGAACCTTAAAATTGAACCCTTATGAAATCTTAAGTTTTAATGCCATCAATAAAACACCCTGTTAAAATCTTGTTCATCGTAGAGCGGTGATAGCCTCCGCTACACGTATCTACTTTTACCTTGAGGAGACACGGGTGAATGGAAGATTCAACGCAATGCCGTATTGAAGTCTTGGTTTGTTGAATGCGGTGATCGCCTCCGCGACACGTGTTTAGTGGGCCTTGATGATATAGGGTTGGGCTTCAGCCTCGTTGTTTTGAGCCGGGCCATTCACGAGTTTTATTGTGTGACTTAATGGGGTTATCAAATCGGATTTGGACCTCAAGGCATTAGATAGGATAAACATGCCATAATAAGTTTCATATGATGATACCGTCCCATAAAGATCTAAGAGTCACTTGAGATGTGATTGGTAAAGAGTTACCTACCTAAATAACCTAAGGGTGCATGATCGCCTCTGCGACGGTAAACTTTGGTGAAATATGGATCTTAGCCACTAATAATAATTTTGTTGGGTTTTATAAAATAGTGGACCTTTTTGCTAATTAACTTTCATATCTTAGTTGTAGAATCATGGCAAACAATATAAGTTCAGCGTTATCACTGCGATCTATCCTTGAGAAGGATAAGTTAAATGGGACGAACTTCCTTGATTGGTTTCGTAATTGAGAATTGTTTTCACCCAAGAAAGGAAGCTTCATGTCCTAGAAAACCCTCCCATGAAGAGCCTGCCAACGACGGTCCAAGAGCTCAAAGAACTGCTTATGAGAAGCACTTCAATGACTCTGTGGACGTTGCTGGATATGATGCAGTCTTGATGGTTCAGAAAAACCAAGGGAAAGGGAAGGGCAAAGGAAAGAGGAAGGGTAAAGCCCCAGTTGGTGAGACCAAGCCAGGGGACAAGCCTAACCCACAACCTGCCAAGAAGGCAAACCCTTCAAATGATGCGATTTGCCTTTTAAGAAAATGCAAATTGTATTTGGAAGATCAAAAGAAGAAGAAGAGCGGTGAGGTCTCTACTTCTGGTATCTTCGTTATAGACGTTCGCTTTTCTACTCTAACCACTTGGGTATTAGATACTGCATGTGGTTCTCACATTTGATTTGAAGGGTCTTAGAGACAGTAGAAAGCTGGACAGAAGCGAGGTGAAACTACGTGTAGGCAATAGAGCAAGGGTTGCTGCTGTTGCTGTGGGAACATACGAGCTTGTGTTGCCCTCTTGGCTTATTTATAATTGTTATTATGTACCTTCATTGTGTTTAAACATTGTTTCCCTTTCTTATTTGGATAAGGAAGGTTTTACATGTGTAAACGACAATGGAAGGTGTTCTATTTATAAAGACGATGTTTTATTTGCTTATGGTGATTTGCAAGATAATCATTACGTCTTGAAAATAGAACGACAACACGATAACAATATCTATAACGTTGATACCAAAAGGATTAACATTAACGAATCGAATCCTACATACCTTTGGCAGTGTCGTTTAGGCCATATAAACGAGAAACGCCTAGAGAAGCTCCATAAAGATGGACTTCTAAGCTCATTTGATTTTGAATCATATGATGCTTGCGAATCTTGTCTACTTGGTAAAATGACAAAGGCGCCCTTCACTGGCCACAGTGAGAGAGCACCTGACTTATTGGGAATCATACATAGTGATGTATGTGGACCCATGAGTACTCAAGCTAGGGGTGGTTACTCATACTTCATCACGTTCACTGACGACTTCAGTAGGTTTGGCTATGTCTACCTAATGAAGCACAAGTCAGAGTCTTTTGAAATGTTCAAGAGATTTCAAAGTGAAGTAGAAAACCAACTTGGCAAGAAAATCAAAGTCCTTCGATCCGATCGAGGAGGCGAGTATTTGAGCCAAGAGTTTATTGATCATCTTAGAAGTTGTGGGATAGTCTCACAACTTACCCCTCCTGGAACTCCACAGTGGAATGGTGTTTCTGAGAGGAGGAATCAGACTTTATTAGATATGGTCTGATCTATGATGAGTCAAGCTGATCTTCCGCCATCCTTTTGAGGGCATGCTCTAGAAACTGCTGCGTTCACACTTAACTGTGTTCCGTCTAAGGCAGTTGAGAAGACACCATATGAGATATGGACTGGGAAGAGACCCAGTTCGTCTTACCTCAAGGTTTGGGGATGTGAAGTTTATGTTAAGCAACAGCCTAACGATAAACTGTCTCCCAAATCCCTAAAGTGTTTGTTTGTGGGATACCCCAAGAAAACAAGGGAGTATTATGTCTACTACCCATCTGACAACAAAGTGTTTGTAGTCAGAAATGGATTCTTTTTGGAAGAGGATTTTGTCTCCAAAAGAGACAGTGGGGGTAAGATAGATCTTGAAAAGGTTCAAGATCCACAAGACACTCTAGAGGCGCAGACGGAAACTAGAGAAGAACCACAAGATGTTGTGGAAGCTCCTCTAGTAGCACAAGGACCACAAAGGTCTGATAGAACACGTTCTCAACCTCAAAGATATGGATTTTTGATGACTGAGAACAAGGATGTGTTGCTCATGGAGCGTGGTGAGCCTACCACCTATCAAGAAGCTATTGTGGGTCCCAACTCTGAAAAATGGGTTGAAGCCATGAAGGCAGAGATGCAATCCATGTACGACAATAAGGTATGGACCTTAGTTGATCCACCTGAAGGTGTAAAAGCCGTAGGGTGCACGTGGGTTTTCAAGGTGAAAACTGACATGGATGGCAACGTCAATGTCTTCAAGGCAAGGCTAGTTGCAAAGGGGTTCACTCAACGTCATGGTATTGATTATGATGAAACATTTTCCCCAGTTGCAATGGCCAAGTCCATTAGGATCCTCCTTGCCATAGCCGCATATTATGACTATGAGATATGGCAAATGGATGTCAAAACAACATTCCTTAATGGAAGGCTGCCCGGGGATGTGTACATGACACAACCTGAGGGGTTTGTATGTCCAGAGGAACCAGAGAAGGTGTACAAGCTTCAGAGATCCATTTATGGATTGAAGCAAGCATCACGGAGTTGGAATCATCGTTTTGATGAGGTAGTCAAAGAGTTTGGCTTCTTTCAACACCCTGATGAGTCTTGTTTTTACAAGAAGGTTAGTGGGAGCACGATTGTTTTCTTGGTGCTTTATGTCGATGACATATTGCTCATTGGAAATGATGTCCCTATCTTGGAGATTGTGAAATCTTGGTTGGGAAAATCATTCTCAATGAAGGACTTAGGAGAAGCTGCTTATATTCTAGGCATCAAAATCCATAGAGATAGATCCCGAAGGCTTCTTGGATTAAGTCAGAGTACATATTTGGATAAGGTACTGAAGCGGTTCAGTATGCAAGATTCAAGGAAGGGATTCATACCGATGAATCATGGTTTAGTCCTGAACAAGAATCAATGTCCCAAGACACTTGATGAGCGAGGGCGCATGAGTGGCGTCCCTTATGCTTGGGCAAAAGGATCCATCAAGTATGCCATGCCGTGTACTCGACCCGATGTGTCGTTTGCCCTGAGCATGACGAGCCGTTTCCAACAAGACCCTGGTGAGGATCATTAGACCGATGTCAAAAACATCTTTAAGTACTTGAGAAGGACTAAGGATGAATTCTTGGTTTATGGTGGAACTGATGTGTGATTGGTTACGAAGATGCCCATTTTTCAAACCGACCAAGATGATTTTAAATCGCAGTCTGGATACGTGTTTCTCCTGAATGGTGGCATCGTGAGTTGGAAAGGTTCCAAGCAGAGCACGATTGCTGATTCTACAACATAGGGTTGGTCGCGTGGAGACGCGGACCGTAAAACTAGTGTTTGAGGTATGCTTGGTGGTCACCCTGTGGAGACACCAAATGGGACTGGGTCCCCACTGATTTTCCGACAGTGATATATACTCAGACGTTATCACCTTGAGATGGTTGACAGAGGTGATGACAAGATATGTGAAGTAGCAGTCGAGGATAATGTTGCCGATCCTCTTACGAAACCTCTAGCACGGGTCATACATGAACGCCATGTAACGTCGATGGGGATTGGACACATTAATGGATGTTCCTAGTGTAGGAACAGTTTGATTAATGATTGTACCTAGTGCAAGTGGGAGTTTGATGGAGATTGTGCCCTAGGGCCAATCATTTTATAAGTATGAACATATTGACTGACTAATTTATATATGAAAAATTTATTGGGAAATCATCAAGGAGGCGCAGCGGAAGCGAGAATTATAAAATTAAAATTAAACGCCAAAAACAATAAAACGCCACTCAATGATTTCCCTACAGATCCGCTAGCTGAATTTAAACCGGTGAAGCAAAAAGTTATACCTCATAGTTTCAATCGGTCCAGTTGAATGGTGCAATTCTGAGAAGTCCACAGAAGCGTCCTTCCTCTACCAATAATCCACATGAGCAGTTTAGTGGCACCAAGGTGCTAGCCTTCTGTTCTTTTCTCCAAAAGAACTTGGGAATACAATCTACGGCTCTTAAAATCCAAGAACAATTCTTGAATCTTAAAAGGATGGTGGCGCAATCAACAAGAACACCTTCTTGTTTTTCTCTCAAAACCCTAGCTATAGGACAACTGATTTCTCTCACACTCTTGGAGAAGATGGAGTTTCTCTCTCTAGGTTTTGAGCTAGGCGACTTTTTCCTCTTGTCTCACAAAAGAAGAAAGCAAAAATTCACTTATGTGAACTAGGGTTGTCAAGTCGACTTCCTTGGCCTTATTTATAGAGTTGGGGAATTTTGATAATTATAATTAGGGAATCCCAAAATTAATGGATTATCAAATTATAAAATTATAAGATTACAATAATAATATAATTTTAGGACTTGAATTCTTAATTAAAATATTACCTTAATATCTTAATTGAATTCAAAATGCAATCTTTGAGAATCAAATTGGAAGATCAAATCTTCCTCCTTGGACCCACAAGAATGCGCCATCCCCTCTCTCCTTTTCTTTGGAATTTTATAAATCAAAAACATTCCTAACTTTTAGGAAGTTATAACCAACTTATTATCTTCCAAAGATTTTGAATTAAAATATTACTCTAATATCTTTAATTCAAATTTTGAATCTTTGAAATCTAGATCAAATCTTGAATTTCAAAATCATGACTTTAATTACTAAAACATTTTCATTAATTAAAATCTCCTTATATGAGGCGCCACCCTCATCCTATTTTATCATAATATTAGTGAATTTAATAAATCAATAATCTCCTAACTTTTAGGAACCCTATCTAATTTATTATTCCCTAATATTATAATTGTAAATAGATTAATCCAATTAACTATTTAACAATTAATATATATTTAAACTTGTCCCACAAACTTAAATATCTCAACCGTAGATTTAAGACAAGACTTTATGTCCCAGACATTTAGCTATGTCTTAAATTGTGTCACCGGAGTGACTCACGAATTAACCCTAATTCGTGTCCCTTTAAGCGGTGTCCAGATCCTGCTCATGTGTGAGCCAGCAGGCCCCACGTGAAGTTGGCAGCAAGCCATCCCTATGACTCACAAGTCGAGAGCGGACTCTAGCAAGCCATCACGACTACCCAAAACACGTGAGTTATCGTTCTATCAAAATGACCGATTTAACCTTAGTACCACCATGTCATAGACCCTATTGTCACACGATATTTTGGTCATGGATAAGGCACGGGAAAGTCATCCTTAATCCAAACAACAACTTTCTCGATTTCTTGAGTAAGTCCCATTTCCCTGTGTGGCCACACATTCCTTAGATAGACTCATCGAGGGCGCCAGTTAAATATCTCTCATCGTAATGAGGGACAAAATCCCATCTTGGTCAACCACATTCCTCAGCACGGCAATCAACCAAACCCGTACCTAGCCCTTATGGCTACCCTGCTACGGGCAACGTTAGACTAGGCCAAAGTTTGACAACTACAACGCCGGAATAGTCAAGACCTCGGGTCTAAGGCATCGTGACAGGTGTACAGGAGAGACTAGCTAATGACTAAACCCATGCAGGACTCTCCGGGTCAGTTCCACCTAGGAGGTACGAAGGTTAAAATCGGTTTTGGTAACAAACGATCACTCACGTGTTTTGGGTAGTCGTGATGGCTTGGTAGAGTCCGCTCACGACTTGTAGGACATAGGGATGACCTACTGCCAACTTCACGTGGGGCCTGCTGGGTCACACACGAGCAGGATTAGAACACACTTTATAAGGGACACGAATTAGGGTAATTCGTGGGTCACTCCGTGGCCTAATTTAAGACACAGAGGAAATGTCTGGGACATTATGTCTTGTCTTAAATTTTCTACAGTTTAAATAATTGTTAAATGATTAATAGAGATTAATTATTTACAATTTAAATATTAGGAATAATAAATCAAATAATTCCTAAAAGTTAGGAGATTATTGATTTATAAAATTCCCTAATATTG
>QANZ01031175.1:77151-88723 GCA_003254925.1 Chamaecrista fasciculata | reverse complement strand
GCATCATGATCCATAAATATAATGCAAAAGTAACAAAATCAGCAAATTAATTAAGGGACAAGAACATATATATACAGAAATTAAAACAAAGATGAATTAATTAAAGGTTAATGAAGAATTCATACTTTCTCAACTAAAGGGGTTCGGATATATCCTGGTGCAATTCCGTTAACCCTTATGTTGTCTTTTGCCCACTCACATGCCAAATTCTTTACCAGTTGATTCACTGCTCCTGCATTATTTCACATATGCACACAATTAATTTAATTAATTTTTTTACATGCCATATTTGTTAAGTAAATAGGCAAATTGGTCGTAAGATATATACAAATTGAAAACTCAATCATTGAAAATTTAGTTTACACGTTCTAATTCTTAGGATTTGTTTGACAACTAAGACGGAGAGAGAAGGGGAGAGATTGGAGGGGAAGGCAAGGGAAGGGAAGGGAGAGAGAGAGAGATTCAGCCTCCGTAACCCTTTCTCTTGTTTGGATCTTCCAAAATACTTCAATTTGAAGTATTTGAAATTTATGAAGGAGGAGAATAAGAGATTAAAAATTAAGCTCTCATTATCTTTATCTTCAATTTTTTACTTTTCAAAAGAGGAAAGATGTCTTATTTCTCTCTCCTCCCTCTCCTTCTCAACCTTAATCTCCAAGCCAAACAAAGCTTAACGGTTTGTTTGAATAATTGGAGGGGGAGGGGAGGAAAGATTAATTTCCTTCTACTCTTCCATTTGTTTGGAAATTATGATGGAGGAGAAAAATGAGGGATTAAAAGTTAATTCTCATTATTTTCCTCTTTATTTCTCAACTATCCAAACAAGGGGAAGAAGTTGCAATCCTCTCCCTCACCCTCCCATTCTCCTCTTTAATCCTCAATCTAAACATATCTTAAAGAGTTCAATACCCTTTAGTCATTGAAACTCTATTTTTAAAGATTAAATTTTTGGGACAAAAGAAAAAAATTATATTGATTCTACGATTTTTAAAGATTAAATTTGCCTAGTTTCCAAGACCATCTTGTAACCCGTATCAATTTGACATTAAGATTAATCCACGAACTATATAAGTAGAAGTATCACCTTTGGTGGCACCATATATGGATCCAACATTGATGGCTATCAAACCACACATGGAGGAAAGGAAAACGATGCTTCCTGCTCTTGATGTCTTGAGAAGAGGATGAGCAAGTTGGCTCATATGGAAGCAAGATTCAAGATTGGTACTCATAAGGAATGAAAATTCTTCACCTGTATATTCTAGGGTCGGCTTCCTTATGCCAGTCCCAACATTGTTTACCTAAACACACACACATGATACACACATATGTATAAATACTCCTCACTTAATCATGGCATATATATATATACTCCTCAATTAATTATGGCATGAATATGCATGCGTACTAGTATGTCGAGTTTGCCATTAAAAACAGAGGAAACTTTGTTTATGAGAGCTTCTCTCTGTGGACGAGAAGTCAAGTCACAAACTGAGCCTGTCACATTATAACCCTTCTTCTTCCATTCTTCTATGCATTCATTAAGCTCAGATTCGTTTCTGGAGCAAGTATAAACTGCAGCTCCTAGCTCTGCTAGCTCATCCACAATTCCATACCTAATCATCAATATTTTAGAGACTAAAATAGAATTCATTCTACAGCTCAAGGACCAAAATGAAGTTTTGACCTTATATAATATCACTGTATATGAAAAAAAGGAAGAGCGGAAGCGTACCCAATTCCTTTGGTTCCACCAGTGACGAGAGCAGTCTTTCCCTGGAGAGACCACCGTTTGCAAATGCTACCATGCTCTGTTTCAGCCATTGATATATATATACCTTTGATTCTCTGAATCTAAGATTTAAGTATATTTTATTTTAGGAGAAAGGCCATTATTATATATAGTTCCAAGTTTCAAGGTTCATTGGTTTCAACTTTACTCAAATAATTAATGGTTCAACTGATTGGATCAGTTACCATCTAATCCAAAATAGCTTTTAAAACTTAGTCAATTTAGATAGAAAAATAATCTCATGCCATGAGATTAGAGTAATGTTACCCCCTTTAGTGGGATTAAAAAAAATTGACTTTCATGAGATTAAGCCATTCTCCAGAATATAAAATTCCTAATATTATTTTTCTTTCCATGTACCAAATTTCCCCTTGGAATTCAAAAGAAAGGTTATATTAAGATGATGGATGACAAGATGAGAGTGGATCAACGCTTCCTGTCTTTACTTCATGACATCAGCATATGGGCAGAAGTATTTTATATTTCAACATATATATTATATGAAAACGTTACTATTAATTAATATTGAATATTTGGGCATTCTTTCTTTCTTTACCACTTATCAGATAGATGTCTGAAGCTTCAAATAATAATTCTCTTGAGCCACGAACCCTGCCAATCTTCCTACATGCTATACTATAGAGTATAGATCTCCTAAAACCCCTAGGCACTAATTCTACCTGATGATTAAGCATGTTCGATCTTGATAATAATCCTCCCAATCATAACTTTGAAATATTTGAACAGGGAAGCTAAGAAACTAAAGCTTCACGGAATGTAAGTGTATTATTGATCCATATTATTCAATGAGTAATGAGTACAATAGGTGCTCTATTTGTAGAGCATCATCAATGAAGAAAATGAGAACTAACCAGACTAAAAATAACTAACCAAGCTAACTAATTCACACTCATTCACAATCTGCATTCACAATAATTAACCGACTTACACTCTTCTTTCTTTCTTAAATATATATATTTTTTGTCTTATTTATTGATGTTGTTAATTTTATTAAATATCAATACAGACATTCTAATTTCGACATGCAAACTTACACCTTAAAAATTAACTTTCATGTCATGAGTAGCTGAAAGTGTTTTAATACTTTTAATTTATATCATCTCAACTCTCTAGTATCAACAATATTAGCAATTTAGCATTAGAAAATTGGGTCAGGAAATATCACAAACACCTTGAAGGCAACAATTAAGGGTTGGCGACAAATAGTTACAGAGCTTTGTGATGGAAACGCTGAAAATTCTCCCTATAAATCAGGCTATGTGGTTGGACCATTTACAATTGTTTGCAAATGCCAACACACTGACTAGCTTACATTCAACTCACAATCCAAACCCCAAAATTGAGAAACCCTATCAAAGATGTTGAAGTAAATGAAACCATGAAACACAAGAAAAACCTATGATTTCTACTTCTTCCAGATTTTGGAAAAGGGGAAAGTAAAGAGCAAATGACAAAATCGCTAGAAAAAGGAGAGTGAATCAGAAAATATACCGGCTGAATGCAAGTGAGGAAGAAGAAGATCGATTATCCTTGGAGAGAATCGGCGTAGAAGAGAGAATCGACGCGAACGTAAGAGATGTAGAAGAGATACTGACGCGAACTAAAAAATAATTTCCAAAATTAATGAAAATTATTGCTGGCATTATTTTATCCAAAATTCCAAAAAGTTAAGTTTATTTGAAGATTTTTTTTTATTCAATTATTTGAAGATATTTTAAATCCACTCAATCGTTACTATACTTCCAAAATCTACTGGTCAAATAGTCATTTTGGTTCTAAATGTATATCCTAATATTTATTTTGATTCATTATGTTTCAAAATATTCAAATTAGTCTTAAATATTGGCGAAATATTTTATTTTGGTCCCAAACTATTGAATATGACTCGTTTCAAATTCAAATATGACGAGTCTAGAACTATATATTATTTTCAAAAAGTACTTTCTTTATCCAGTGGAGATCGTCAGTAAACGAGGTCAAATTTATCCTAAAAGTAGATTGCTCGTTTCATGGTTAAATAAATAAAGTTGATCATATTTCTCTCATTTCAAATTCGAATGCGACGAATTTAGAATTACAAGTTACTCTTAACAAGCCCTTTGAACTTGAAATAAGAGATGCGAAAAATATGATCAAATTCAATAAATTGGGATCAAAATTAAATATTTTACAAATATTTAGAACTAAAATGAAATATTTCACTAATGGCCGGAGGTCTTTTTTTTTGTTAGTTTTATAAGCCAAATGCAAAAAAGAAAAAAAAAACAAATGAAATCCAATATAAAATGTTGCAAATCTATTAAAACAAAAAGAAAACTTTTCTTTTCCTCTTTTATTAACCTAATTAAAATTATTCATGTTGTGAATTTTGTATATTTTATTTGTATAGAATAATGAAATTATGGATTAACAAGTATATGTTATTATTATATAAAAGTTTTATGATTATATTATATTAAGGCAAAAGAACTATTGATACCTCCAAAGTATGAGGTCAGTTTCAGTTGTACCCCTAAAGTTTTTTTGGTCAATTTATACACATAATGTTTTATTTTTTGTGTCAATTATACCTCCAATTTTGGGATACAATTTACTCAAATATGAAACATTGAGAGCATAATTAATTCAAATATGAAATATTTGAGGTATAATTGACCAAAAAAAAACTTTGGGGGTAAAACTGAAACTTGTCTCATACTTTGAGGGTACCAAAAGTACTTGTAACTTTTATTAATTATAGATTACTTTTATTGAAAATAAGTATTTTTTATTTACATTTTTATGATGTTATTTGATTTGATTGTCGGTTCGACTGANAAAAAAAAAAAAAAAAAAAAAAAAAAAAAAAAAAAAAAAAAAAAAAAAAAAAAAAAAAAAAAAAAAAAAAAAAAAAAAGACAGAACTTAATGGTATAACCATTTTGAACCAAGTTATATAAATAATGGACCGATTTGAAATTTTTGAAAGATAATGGACCAAAATGAATTTTGAGACAAAGATAATGGACCAAAATGAATTTTGAGACAAAGATAATAGACCAAAATGAATATTTGACCTTAATTTTTTGATTGGATTACAATTTACTAAATTAGGCTTTCATATTTTCTTTAGGTCAAAGTCTTATTTTGATCCCTCAGTTATGCTCAATGTTCTAAATTGGTCTCAGTTTTCCAAAATGTTATACCGTTAGTCCCTCAGCATTTTTTATCAACTTTTCCGTTTAAAAAAAAAGAAAAAATAAACTTTCATCCCCCAGAAGTTTTAGCTTCTGATTAGCCACTTAAATGACTCGAAATCCTAACATAAAAGCCTAAAAATTAACCCTCTTTAGTCCCCAAATAGCCTCCATATCAGATGGATACATAACATTCACTTCCCACTTCATTCTTCTCTCATCCAAGACCCGTGCCCCTCATTTCCTCCTCCTCCATCTTCACTTTCTTTCACCATCAATGGTTGAACCACTTGGAGGAGGACGTTTAGCATCTACTCTCCACCTTATGGTCGGCTACGAAGCTTGCGCATAGCAAGGAGGATGAGGCTTGAGCACCGATTATACCGTCTTAGGGTGTTTTTCTACACTTATAGTCCTTCTCTTAGGGTTTTCACTTTTGTTGTTGAACATTGATGAATTCTCTGATGTAGTTGGATGTTTGGGGTTAAATTTCTTGAGTTTGGACTCTATTGTATCCATAATTATAAAAATCGGACCGGCCGGTCGGACCGGTTGAACCGTGAACCGGCCAGTGGTCCGGTCCGAGTTGAGTACAAAACTGGTTCAGCTAAGAACCGGGAAAACCGCCTTGAACCGGCCGATTCTGAGGTTGAACCGGTTCAGGTTTTTTTTTCTAATTTTTTATTTTTTTAAGTTTTTCTTGATTAAAATGATGCTATTTTAAAAAAAAATTCTTATTATGTTTAGACTCAAAATAATACACTATTTAATAATTTTTACTTGAATATTTAATTTTTTATCCTCTTAATTATCACTTTCTTATTGAATCCAGCTTAAATTTAAAGAGTTTATTATATATTTTTATTATATTAAAATAAATATATTATTTTTTATTTATTTAATTATTAACGGTCCGACCCCGGTTGAACTCCGGTTGAACCATTGAACCTTGAACCGCTGCTTCGGCCGGTTCAATGACCGGTCCGGTTTTAATAACCTTGATTGTATCACATTTGAATCATTAATTTGATAATCTACTTTGGTTAGCTCTATCCGGGTTGTGATGATTATATTGTATGATTAATCTTAGTTGATGAATGTAATTTTGTTAACTGAACTAGCTCAAGAATTTATCTACTAAATTGATTGTGGATTAATTGGCTAGGTTAATTAGATTCTTGTTTAAGAACTAATTGACTAAGTTAATTGATTAATTTGCAAAACTCTCGATATCATTTTATGAGCAATGAGAGCCGAATCCATCCGTTGTTCCGAGTATTTTCTCTTTTTGATCTTTCCAACCTTTAGTTTGTTTTAAGGGTAAATTACACTCTGGTACCCTGTTTTATGGACCAATTCCAATTTGGTACCCTATTCTTTCAAAAGTGACACTTTGGTACCTTGTTCTTTCAAAAATGTCATTTTGGTACCCTATTCTTTCAAATGTGATATTTTGGTACCATGTTCTTTCAAATGTGACATTTTGGTACCTTGTTCTTTGGACCAATTTCACTTTGGTCCCTAAAAAAGATAGAATAAGGTAACAAATAGTGAAAGAAGTTTCCAAGCAAGAATCCAAGGTTCCCCACTGATTTCGTGCACCATTTGAGCTCAGGATCGTTCCTCTGCCTCCAAAATGGTCCTTCCTAAAATACGACGTTGCTGTTAGGTTTTTACGAAAAAAACCTGCAACTTCTAGCCTAGGCGAGCTGGCTTCATTAATTTGAGCTTGATGGAGATTGTGCCCTAGGGCCAATCATTTTATAAATATGTTTGGAACATATTAATTAATTTATGGAGATAAATTAATGGTTATCATATTATTAGCATGTTTACTATGATAACAGTCCCTGATTAATTATGAGATAATTAATCTAAACTGTCCCTGGTCGCTCATTCAAGTGGGAACCTGAAATGAACTAAGACCAGCATGACCTTGGTGCATAGAGATGCATGCACTAGATGCTGGAACGAGAGTCATGGTGCAATTGTGTAAAGGGTTACAAATTGCTGGACAAACCCAGAGAGTTCTGCATGGGTTTTTAGTCATCAGCTAGTCTCTCCTGTACACCTGTCACGATGCCCTTAGACCTGAGGTCTTCATTATTCCAGCGTTGCAGTTGTCAAACTTTGGCTTAGTCTAACGTTGCCCGTAACAGGGTAGCCATAAGGGCTGAGTACGGGTTTGGTTGATTGTCGTGCTGAGGAATGTGGTTGACCTAGATGGAATTTTGTCCCTCATAGAGATGAGAGATATTTAACTAGGCCCCTCGATGAGTCTATCCAAGGAATGTGTGGCCACACTAGTAGATGGGACTTACTCAAGGAATCGAGAAAGTTGAGGTTTGGATTATGGATGACTTTCCCGTGCCTAATCCATGACCAAAATATCGTAGGACAAAAAGGGATCAAGACAAGGTGGTACTAAGGTCAAGTTGTTTCGGGGATAAACGATAACTCACGTATTTTGGGTAGTCGTGATGGCTTGCTAGAGTCCGCTCTCGACTTGTGAGTCATAGGGATGACTTGCTGCCAAATTCACGTGGGGCCTGTTGGGTCACACACGAGCAAGAACCAAATGCCAAGCTGGGACACGAGTTAGGGTTAATTCGTAGGTCACATTGGTGACACCGTTTAAGACATAACTAATTGTATTGGGACATGAAGTCTTGTCTTAAATAAATATCTACAGATATGATATTTGGATTTGTGGGACAAATTTAAATATATGTATAATTGTTAAATAGATAATGAGATTAGTCTATTTACAATTATATTCCTATTTATAATATTGAGGAATAATAAATTGGATAATGTTCCTAAGAGTTAGGAAATTATTGATTTATTAAATTCACTAATATTAGGAAAAATAGGAGGAGGTTGGCGCCTCATTCATATAAGGGAATTTAATTAATAAAAATGTTTTGTTAATTAAAATCATGGCTTGAATTTGAATTCATAGATTTGATCTAGATTTCAAATGATTGAATTAAATATATTAAGGTAATATTTTAATTCAATAATTATAGGGGAATTCAAATTCTAGCTTGAATTGAATTAAAGATATTAGTGTAATATTTTAATTCAATAATAAACTAGAATTCAAGATTCAAAAAGATTGAGTTAAAGATATTAGAGTAATACTTTAAATCAATATTGTTGGAAAATAACAAGTTAGTTATAACTTCCTAAAAGTTAGGATTGTTATTTTAATTTATTAAATTCCAACAAATTGGAATAAGGGGAGGCGCATGACTTGGGAGTATCTTGGGAGATTTGATCTTCCAATTTGATTCTCAAAGATTGCATTTTGAATTCAAATTGAAATATTAAGGTAATATTTTAATTAGGAATTTAAGTCCTAAAATTATGATATGGAGATCTCATAATTTTATAATTTGATAATCCTATAATTTAGGGATTCCCTAATTATAATTATCAAAGTCCCCAAACCCTATAAAAGGACAAGCCTAAGTCGAAATTCATAGAGAGGCCATGCACAAAAGAAAATCGACTTTAGCCTAGCTTTTCACAAGGGAAAATTCGATTTTGCTCTTGGTGAGGAGAGAGAAAACGCAACCTTAGTTTTTCTAGAGAGAGAAAGTGGCGCACAACTCTAAAGGAGTTTAGGGTTTTGTGTGACAAGGTTGTGTGGGATCAAGAATTGGATTCTTGATCGAAGGCGCCAAAATTGTTCTTGGAGAATTCAAGAAGAGTTCTTGAATCAAAGAACACCGTAGATAAAGGTCCCTGATTCACATGGAGAAGTGAAGGAGGCTAGCACCTAGGCATCTCCAAAACTGTTCGTGTGGATCACCGGCGGAGGAAGGAAACGTCACGTGGACTTCTAGGACACGCCCCGTACAACCAAACCGATTGAAACTCGTGAGGTATACCACAATCTAAAAGTTTTAAATTCAGCTAGCGGATCCGTTCAGGAATTCTAGGCCTGGCGCGTTTAAGTTTAAGTTTTTTTAATTTTCGTTTTTGCTTCCGCTGCGTTAGGCGTCCATGAATTCCCAACAGAGCTCGCATAGGGTGCCTAGGCGAGCAGCGAAACTCTGCTTCACTAGTTTCTTTGTTTTAGCTCTGAATCGCTTCACACGGAAGACCTCAAACCTTTCAACTTCTTCTAGAAATTATAAGTTACAATTCAAGGTCTTGAAACATAGAAAATTCAATAAAATGAGAGCTCGAAATCGCCGGTTAAATTGAAGAACATAAAATAGAAAGGTCAAAGTCCTATTTTGGTCCCTCAGTTATGCTCAATGTTTCAAATTGGTCTCTCAGTTATTTTTTGTTCCATATTGGTCTCTCAATTTTCCAAAACTTGGCACAGTTAGTCCCTCCAATGTTTTCCATCTATTTTTCCGTTAAAAAAAAAAAGACAAAATTGATTTTTAACTCCTAAAAGTTTAAATTTTTTACATTAAGGTCTTTTTCTTTTTATAATAGGATTAAAACATAAGAACAAAAAATAAATTAAGACTATAATTGAATTTCTCTTTCTCTCTCTCTCTTCCACGAATCTCACTGGAGCTGTCTCATGGGGTTTTCTGAGGAACATGTCGAATTTGCAGGTTCTTGATCTCTCCGGGAATAATCTAATTAAAACCCCTCTCTCTATCTTCATTTTCATCGGTTCATACGCTCATTCTCTCGCATAACCGGTTCACCTATCTAGCTAATCTCTGGCTTTTCCAACCTCAAGATTCTCGACCTCTCTCATAACCATTTGAGGATTCTCCCTCTGGGTTTCAAAATCTCACTATGCTACACCACCTTAACCTCTCCAGTTGCAATATCAAATCAAACGTCAAACCCATTTTTGTTCATCCCTCACTCTACTACTTGGATTTGTCGAACAACGCTTTCAATAGTAGCTTCCTTTTCGATTTCCTCCCTTAGAAACCCTCAATTTCTTCAACATTTTACATAACAACTTCACAACACAGGTTCCACTAGATAGGTACCAGAGATACGGCGAATCAGCTTTCATCGACGTCGGTAATAATTTCACTTACAATAATACATCAAAAGCGCCCAATATTCGAACCCGAAAATCCAAACCTTCCACACTGGTAGTGGCGTTGTCGCATTCGTGGTGGTTCTTTTGTGTGCCTGGGCGATTTGCAGAGATGGAGACGGAGATTTTCGAGAGAGAGAGATTATTTTTTGGTGTAAAATAAACTAAAACTCCCAAGTTATTTATTATTTCTTATATTTTGGTTCTGAGAAAAAGGTCTTTGATATAAAACATTTAAATTTTTAGGAGTTAAAAATCAATTTTGTCTTTTTTTTTTAACAAAAAATGGATGGAAACTGTTAGAGGGACCAGTTTTGCCAAGTTTTGCATAACTGGGGGATCAATATGGAATAAAAAATAACTGAGTGACCAATTTGGAACGCTAAGCATAACTGGGGGACCAAAATAGGACTTTGGTCAAATAGAAATAAACAAAACAAAACAAAAAAAATTAAAACTAAAAAACTAAACAACTTCAACTAAGAAAACACAAAATGGCTACTAATTAAACTTCATTAACAACTAAAACATGGATCAAAGCCCAAAAATTACCTAAGAATGGGTCTAGATAACTCTAAATTCTTAGAGTTATCAAGAGCGAGAAGAAGGGAACACATATTCTAGGAAGTCTTGGAAGGATGGGAAGGCAAATATATGGGTTTGAGAGAAAACAGAGATGAAATGAATGAGTACCATCTCTTTGATATCATAAGGATCAATGATCCACTCACCCACCTGGTTTTTAATGGCAGAAATTCTATTTGATTTTCTTTTGTTGATAATAGAAGCATGAAAGAATGAGGTATTATCATCTCCTAGATTCCACCAATCTACTCTGGATTTGGCAGCCCATAAATCCTATATGATGCCCAATTGACAAGATAAGTCTTTATACAATTTAGATTCTAGGGACATAACGGAAGAATTAGGACCATTTGCAAGCCCGATTGACAAGAAATTTAAGGGGTTTTCATTAACAGAATTCAGGGACTAAATGGTAAGACACTAGATGTTAGGGGTGAGCGCGGGCTGGGTTGGGGCCGGCCGAGAAAAAATCTCAGCCCAACCCGCACATCAATCTGCGGGTCGGGTTGGGTTTTGCATTTTTTTAAAATTCAACCCGAACCAACCCAACCCGCAAAACTGCGGGCTGGGTTGGGCTAAACCCGCGGGTTGAATCTTTTTTTTTAAAACAACAAAATAACACAAAGTAAACTAACAATTTGGTCCCTGAAAGATAGAAATATACAATTTAGTCCCTAAAAGATCAAAATGGTATACTTTTTAGTCCTTGAAAGATTAAAACTGATATTATTTAGTCCATAAAAAATGACTAATTAGTATACCATTTTGATCTTTCAGGGACTAAATTATACATTTCAATCTTTTCAAGGATCGAGTTGTTAGCTCAGTGGTCTTTCAAGGACTAAATTGTTAGTTTGCTCTATAATATATTATATATATTAGTAATTAATTATAAAAATATATATATTTGCGGGTTCGCGGGTTGGGTTGGGTTCATAAACCTCCAGCCCGCAGACCAACCCGCAGGTATGCG
>QANZ01031175.1:54627-69559 GCA_003254925.1 Chamaecrista fasciculata | reverse complement strand
CCTCTGTCTCCCAATGACTCAGATCCTCTGAAAATGATGTCTCTTTACATTTCTCTGTAATTGGCCTTCATTCACAAACAAATCTGGAACATCGCGTTTAATTTTTAGAAAAACAGTGTGTTTATTTTATGGCTTGTCACGTGTCAACAAGAAAATGAAGGAGATGAAATCAAACGGTCCAATTATTTTCAAATGCAAAGAAATTTACAGACCACCCAATTCGGAGGATCCACGTCTCCCATTCCTTTTTCAAACCCCCTCCTTTCAAAATTCACACACAGAGTAAAAAAAAAGTTGTGAGAAGAAGAGAGAAAGAGAGAAAGTGAGGAGAGAAAGAGAGATATTGGAAGAGTATGAGAAATTGAGAGCAGAGAAATTGGGGATTAGAAAAAGACTCGTTGAGAAGAATATTTAATTAAGGGAGGATCAACTTTTTTTTTTTTTCATGTAGATCAGTATTTTATTAAAGTAAGTAATAAAATTTTATTATTAATAATTTTTAATATATTTTTTTATAATTTCTGATCGTAGTATTTTTTTTATTGTTCCTTTTATCAATTAATTTTAAAAAATTTTATTTAGTTTGTTAAATTAATTGAATTAAATAGCAATGTTATGAAAATCAGATCAGACTGGTTCGACAACGACTCGACAGTGAAGGTGGTTTGGTTTCGATCATTGGATCGATAAGAGGGTTAACTGTTTTGTATCGACTAGAATCCTTTAGGCCAAGTTGACCCGGATTGAATTGTGATCCAGAACAATTTTTCGAAAACCGGCCAGAGGCCTGTTTTGTTGGTTTTATGGGCTAAATGCAAAAAATAAAACAAATGAAACTTAATATAAAATGTTGAAAATCTATTAAAATAAAGAAAAAAAATTTTTTTTCACTTTTATTAACCTAATTAAAATTGTTCATGTTGTGAATTTTGCATATTTTGTTCGTGTATGTTATTGCTATATTTTATTAGTTATAGATTACTTTTATTTAAAATATTTGTTTTTTATTTATATTTATGATGTCATTCGATTCGATCGCCGGTCCGACTGATTGAACCAATCACCCGTGACCCATAGGTCGTTCCGATTCACTCACCGATCCGATTTAAAAACATTGTTCAATAGTTTGATTTGTTATATCATTTTGATTATGCTAGGACTAATTCGTTTATTTTTTTGCAAATATTTATGCGCCTTTGATTCAAAATGGTCCTAGCATTTCTTTCTCTCACAGTGTTCGTCCATTTCATTCTCATGCATGACATTATTTAATGACATAAGTTTTAGGGTAAATTACAAAATAGGGTCCTGTGGTTTGGCCCTGTTTCAGATAGGGTACATGTGGTTTGAAAAGTTTCAAATTGGGGCCTGAGGTTAACTCCGTTTGCAAAATAGGGTCTAGGTGGTTTTGACCGTCAAAAAACTAACGGTGACCGTCAAAAAACAAATCTCTCTCTCTCTCTCTCTCTCTCTCTCTCTCTCTCTCTCTCCTGAAATCAAACCCCAAAAACCACTTCCTTCAAATCCAGAACGACCGTCGGCGTTTTGGCCTTTGAGATCGCCAGAATTATGTTTAAACTCCTCCACCAGATCGCCGGGACAACGCTTCCGTTCCGAGCCATCTCTAACCATTCCCAGGCTCAAATCACATGCCCCGATTCAAAGAGAACAAAACGAAACCAAAATTGATTATAGCCTGTCAGGCATTTTCACAAACACTAAAAAGGCACAGTGTTCTGTTCACATTCAATCACGTTTGTTAATAATAACTTTGATTGCCTTTTTTTGTTTGCGAATAAATTTGTCAGGTTGGGTTTCATGTTACCAAAAAGAAAGAAAATGGAAGGCGAACAGGAAGGCGAGATTCTGGATTTGAAGGAGGTGGTCAACAATTTGGGGTTTGAATTGGGTTAGAGAGAGAGAGAGGGGTTTGATTTCGGAGAGAGAGAGAGATTGATTTTGTTTTGTGAAATAAACTAAAACATCCAAATTATTTTTTCTTTCTTACATTTTGGTTCTTTTATAGAAAAAAAAGGTCTTTGATGCAAAAACTTTAAACTTTTAGGAGTTAAAAATTAATTTTGTCTTTTGTTTTTTAAAGGAAAAATGGATGGAAACTGTTAGAGGGACCAACTTTGCCAAGTTTTGCATAACTGGAGGACCAATATGGAACGAAAAATAAATGGGGGACCAATTTGGAACACTGAGCATAACTGGGGGACCAAAATAGGACTTTGGCCATTCTGATTTAATAAATTTGAGGCAAGGTGAAGAGGAAAGTAGGATTTAGGGACCAAATTGCAAGAGAGTTGTTTTTTTAGGGGTTTAGGATTTAGGGTTTAGAGTTTAGGGTTTTAGGGTTTTTAATATTTTTAAGGACTAAATAGGAATGTTTGGAAGAGTTTTGGGACACTTTAAAATTTTATTTTGAGGATTTGGGACTAAAATGAATGAAGATGGTGAAAAAGATGGGGAATTGAGAATAATGGGATAAGAATGAGTGAGAGACCTAATTGCTCAAATTAGATTTTTTAGGGTTTAAGGTTTTAGGGTTTAGAATTTTAGAGTTTAGGGTTTAGGGTTTATAGTTTTAAGGTTTAGAGTTTAGGTTTTAGGGTTTTTAATACTTTTAAGGACTAAATTGAAATGTTTGGAAGAGTTTTGAGACACTTTAAAATTTTATTTTGAGGATTTGGGACTAAAATGAATGAAGATGATAAAGATCATAAACTTTTTTTAATAACTTTCTAGTCCTTAGGATGAAATTGTAAGAAATAGGGATTCAAACGCAAAAAAATTAATAGTTAGGGTCTTAAAATAGTATTTTAACTAAAGACCCTGAGATTGTTAGGCAAATTATCACGTGCACCGTTAGTTTTTTGACGGTCAAAACCACCTAGACCCTATTTTGCAAACGGAGTTAACCTCAGGCCCCAATTTGAAACTTTTTAAACCACATGTACCCTATCTGAAACAGGGCCAAACTACAGGACCCTATTTTGTAATTTATCCTAAGTTTTATTTTCAAGATTGTAAATCTACAAACTTTATTTATGATCAAATATATTTTTTTTTTCTTTTACCTTCTATTTTTGAAAAAAAAAAGCCACGTCATTAAAAATACCATAGAGGAGAAGAAAGAGCGAACAAGTAGGAGAATCAGAGAGAAGTCATGTCATGTGCCACGTAATAAAAATGGAAAAAAGAGACAGAACTTAATCGTATGACCATTTTGCACACATATTGATATATATATATATATATATAATAGACTTTATTTGTGATTTATATTGATGCCAACATGTTACAAACATGTTAAGGAATCTTGAAATTTTGAATAAGCTCTTATAGAGTTTCTCTGTAGGTGAAATTAACACTAATTAAATGGAAGATTTGATATCCATCCTTCTTGGTCGATATATGACAAGCTTGTGAACTTGTTGAGCTCATCGGGCTCCATGTGTTTTTCCCAAGCCACTCGCTTTGACTTATCTGCTCCTTCCCCAGTGCAACCCTCCTCCACAAACGTAACTTTTGATCTGCAATTTCATCAATTATTAAAACACATATTTACATATCGATCACAAAATAAATAGATTTTTTTATGCCTAATCGGCTAACTAATCATAATTAATTAAGGCCGAAGTATATATTTGGTCTCGTAACCTTTTTGTTGTACTTTTAGTCTTATATTTTTTGTTCAAGTTGCAAATTTGGTCTCATATATTTGAATCATGTAGCAAAATTTGTCTCATATCTTTTAGTCAAATTGTAGAATTGTTCTCATCTTTGGGTCGTCAGGTGGGACTGATGACGATGAAACTTTTTGTAAAGATATGATATCAATTCTGTAATTTGACCAAAACATACATGACCAAAAGTGATACGCGACCGAATCTACAACTTGAGTAAAAGACATGGGATAAAAAATGCAACAAAAGAAATTATGGGACCAAATTGAGCCCTAAACACAAGTTATGAGACAAAAAGTACACTTTGAAAGATCATTGAGCTAACAACTCAGTATTTGAAAGATTTTAATGTACAGTTTAATTCCCGAAAGATCAAACTAGTATATATACTAATTAGTCATTTTTATAGACTAAATAGTATATCGTTTTAATCTTTCAAGGATTAAAAAGTATATATACCGTTTTGATCTTTTAAGAAATAAACTATATATTTCAATCTTTTAAGAACTGAGTTATCAACTCGATAATCGATCTTTCAAACACCTAATTATTAGTTTAGTCTAATTTGAAAATGTGGATGAACAAATTAAAAGTGAGTTTGTAAGTCTTACGGGTCTTTATCCCAATTATTCCAGCCTTCAGGATCAACGACTTTTGAGAGATGTGAATTGGCGAAAATGACCCTAGCATAGGCTCTCCAAGCCCTGCCAAGGTGGGTTTCCCCAGTTCCACGTACTGTGCATTGATTAAACACAAACCCAGTGGTCTCATTCTCTGACTCTCTTCCTTGTGCTGTTATATAACCACTCAATCCTTGAGGACCATCAGGCCCCTGTCTATGATCAATTGTCGAATTCTACACCCAAATAATTAAATAAATTACACATACATCCTTAAATCTAGCTACATTCAAAGCACTAATAATGAGTAATACGTGTGAATATCTAGGTAATCAAGATCGGAAATGGCACATGATAGATCGAATCGGAAGATCGGATCGAGGATCATAAGATCCTAATTTTTTAGTAAGAAAACAATAATATATACGTAATAACATTAAATTTTTAGTACTATGAACAAAATGAGATAATCTATTATTTGATTCCAGAATTTACACAGAGTCAACTAATCAGTCACTGAATTATTACAATTGTCAACAATTTGGTCACCGGGTCAAATTCAGGGACCAAAAGGTACAAATTTAGGGACCAAATTATAAATTTAATACAAATTCAGGGACCACAAAGTACAAAGTTTATTCAAATTCAGGGATCAAATAGTATTAATTTAGTATAAATTCAAGGACAAAAAATATAAAATTAGTTCAAATTCAGGGACCAAATAGTATTAATTTAGTACAAATTGAGGGACCAAAAAGTATAAAATTAGTTCAAATTTTGGGACCAAATAGTTGATAATTGAAATATTCCAGGGATCNGAGAAAGAAGGATTGAAGGAAGCGACGAGCAAGGTCGAGCAAGCGAGCGACGAGAAACCACCGAGCAATGGTTGAAGGAAGGAGGGAATCGAAATCGACGAGAGGGGTTTAGGGATTACACGAAATCGATGGAGGGAATTGTGTTTTCAGATGGAGGGAGTTGTGTTTTGGGAAGGAGGGAAACGAAATGGTGTTTTCATCAGAGGAGATGCAAAGGGTTTTGGGGAATTTGCCTTGAACATGTTTCGGCGGTTTTCTAAAACCGCCGAAACATTGGTATTTTCTGGCGGTTCTTTAAAACCGCCAGGAAATGAGGGCCACTAATTATAAGGCTTTTTTGTAGTGTATAGGTATAATACTAAGAGAAAAAATAATAATTAAAGAAAAAAAATGTCTTTCTTTCTGGGCACTACTCTACAGAATATTCAAATTTATGTGTATGGACATATATACCGCGTATATTGATTGGCCATTTCCAAATATGAAATCCACATGACCTTCAATGAAGCAATTATAGAAGTAATGACGGCCAGCTTTATCATAAAGGGTGTCTTGTACTCCTTTGAATGCACACTCGTAGAATGCAGATTTGTCTCCTTCTATTTGTGCAGCCACTGCTTGTAAATCTCCCTTGTTTCCATCTAAAGGTGGGTAATTATAATTGTTCTGCCAAATATATAAACATATATAGCGTACGTCATTATAAAAAATAGTAAAGGCCAAAACCCTATTTTGGTTTCTAATATTTATCTTAAATTTTATTTTTGTCCAAAAAATTTCTTTTTCATTTTAGTCCTCAACTATTAAATATGATTTATCAAAATAATATTAAAATATAGGGTAAATTACACTTTGGTACCCTGTGGTTTGAAACCTGACACTTTGGTACCCTGTGGTATTTTCTATTAACACTCTGGTACCCTTTGGAGCTATTTTGTAATTTTAACCATAATAAAATTTGCAAAAATTTACATATTAACCCCATAAATTTTCAAAAAATTATAAATAGTCCCTAGATACATATTATCTAGGGACTAAAATAAAAACTTAAAAAAAAAATTGTGGTCAATATGTAATTTTTGTGAAATTTGTTATGATTAAAATTAAAAAATAACTCCAAACAGGTACCAAAATATTAATGGAGAATACCACAGGGTACCAAAGTGTCAGGTTTCAAACCACAAGATACCAAAGTGAAATATAATCAAACTACAAAATACCAAAGTATAATTTACCTAAAATATACTGTTACCTGGAATGTAATGCCCTTTGCTACGACGTTAGGTGCTGCAGAATCAAAAGTATAACTTGTATCCGTTGCTTCATGGTCAGACCACCGAATCGTCGTGTAAGAGGCTCCAGCCCCTTCAAGATAAATACATGGTTTGTTTGCTGGTATATATGGAAACTTTTTCCCTGCATATATATATATATATATATATTATGGAAACATTAATTAATAGATATATACATAATAGATCATCGCAATCAACACGTTGCAAACTTGAATAATTTAAGCCAACCAATGAGTGTGTTTGCAATACTATTGTATATCTTAGATCTCATCATATGTGATATTATAGTATAAAATACATAGTATTTATAATATCAACGTTTAATATGACAATGATAGATATTAAAAATGTAAGATACATATGTTTAGTATTTTCTATTAAATGACATCGGTATTTTATAAATTTCCATGTTTATCTTTATTCATGAATAAATTAGTTGACTCAGTATAAATCTATTAGCTAGGGACTAAATAGTAAGTTTTTTTTAAAAAAATCAACAAAAAAGAATAAAATTTAAACTTTAAATTAAAAAATGCCCATACAAATTTGTCATATGAAATAAAATATTTTTCGTGTTGTTATCATATTACACATTTATTGTTGTGATATGATAACATGATATTATCTTGGATGTCGACGTATGACGATATCATGTCATACCAAACGTCAAGTATCCAAGATACCAATAAGATAGTGGATATGAAATGATAACATACCAAACACACCCCAATTTGTTTATCAATAATGTTTGTAGTTAAGTGATAAACTCAAATCAATTTATTTAGCACATAAAGTAATAATACGGTCCCTAAAAAATTATTGAGTTGATAACTCGGCTTTTGAAATATTAAAAACACAATTTATTAGTCTCTAAAAAGCCAAAATAATATACTTATTAATCTTTTTCAATCATAAATTGAATAGTACATTACTTTTTAATCTTTCAAAAATTAAAGAGTATACAATTTCAATTTTTTAATGATTAAAATGGCTCATTTATTTGGCAAGACAAAGATGCCTTGATAAGATAGAAAGAGGGTGCTTACGCATAAATTGCCGCAGAAATTTGGATTTGAATCCATTGATTGTTACTGACTGGGACTGAATCAATAGCACTTTGAATTGTTGTGAAGGTACCAGAAGGTCCTCCTGCTTTATTTACATAAATAATTTTTGGAGGCTTCGAACAATCCAAGGCATTGCAAATACTGCTAAAATAAATTACAAAAATGCAAAACACAAAAACAATATCTTCGTTTTTCATATCTCTTTATTTTTTTCTTTCACACTCTTCTTCAGATGGTTTGTAAATGTGACAATGACATTACTTAAAATTTTCCGGGGTTTAAAAGGAGAAGGAAGAATTATTACATATTAGATATTCTAGTTCATTATGTTAATTATTTAATTTATAATCAGTCTAAATGGTTATGTTAGTTATATAATAATTGTATTTCTTCTTATGTTAATCATGATAGTTTTTTTAATTAAATTGTTGATATATATTCTTATATACATTGAACAATTAAAAGTTAGCGATTCCCATACTATTTATAAATTGAAAAGTATTATATTGGCTACTAATACTATTAATCTTATAGGATTTCATTAACATAATTAAACTGCCTTACCCAAATAGACATTAATAATTATTTTTGATATTGAATTAACTTAGGGAATATAATGTTATTTACGGTACTTACTGCTTATTATCAAATGGCTGTAGACAAAAAAAGGGAAATCCTTTACGAAATTTCTGTTTAATTTTTTATACCATTGTCAAAATAAATATTTTCTTAGATGCTTTTAAACAATAACAAAATTGTGATAAATCTATTAAGGATGGAAATTCGCGCAGGTATCCAGGATACTTGAATGAATTTATTTATAAATAATATTGAATTTATTCGTAAACAATATTCGATGTCAGATATTGGATAGAGTACATGTTGTAAAAAAAATAAAAAAAAGTTATGAATATTGAGTGGATACGGATATTGCTTAAACTATTTGATATTTGTTTGAAATGAACATATAGTTTGTTATTTGGAATCTAATAGTTATAGTAAAATCCACACTTTCTAGATTTCTTCTCAAATTCCGAGTCAAATTGAAAATCTATATTTTTGTGGCTAAAGCTTTATTTTGTAAATATCATATTTTTAAATTTAAGATTTGGTGTTTAATGTATCTTCAATCTACTTTGCAGATAAGAATTTAGTTTCAAAGATCCACAAAATCTCATGGAATCAACTCCCATATTATGCAATCTAAAGATATTTTCGTGGAGCATGAGTTGTGTCCAAGACTCAAGTGCAAATTCTGTAATCTTTTAAATCTCTCAGTTTTAAATTTGAAGTTTAGATTTTGTAATTTTTTCAATTGGGGGATCTTATAATTCGAATTTGAGGGATCAAAAGGGTAATTAGATTAAGGAAACACTTTAAATACCCTCACTCAGCTAGTCACAAGACAGTTTTTTCCACTCTCAACACTTTATTTTCATTTTGTGCTCCATGACCTTATGTGGCTAACTTCTTTTTCTTAGCTTAGGATGAATTTAGATTGGATGTTTCCACACTTATGAGATCTTGTTCATACATTTTCTTTCATATATCAATTTATAATTTTTTTTCTTTCTCCTGTTCTTCTCTTTATAATTTTTTTCAAGTTAAGTTTTTAATTTTCGGCTGGGTTAATCGATTTAATTTGTTAACATAATGCTAGATGATCTTGTTGATTTGTAATTAGTAAATTCATCACTAAGCAGTAATTAAGATGGTTGTACCATGTTAGGGAGAGGAAAATCTAAATAAGTAATTACGTAAATTAATTGTTTAGGGTTAATATCTTTCGGGTATATTAATTAGATTAAATTGTCGATCATGTCAAATTCGTTTAATTAGTTAATAAGTGGTTAAATTGAGTACACTATCCTTTAATCAACTTTTAAGAAATAGTGATTTTACTGTGTGAGTTCATTAACCTATTTTATTTTGATGAAACAATAAGGGCCTGATTGGTTTAAGAAAATATTTCCTGTTTTCATTTTCTGTTTCCATTTCTGGAATTCTATTTTCATTTCAAAATTTTCAATATTTAAGAAATATGTTTGTTTTACAAAGTTAAAAAATCGTTTTCATTCATATTTAAATTATGTTAACTTGAATAACGCTAATTTTTATATGTTTTTAAGTTTGATTATAGCTAAATGATGATATTAACATGATTAAATAGTTTACTTTTGTGTAATGTTGCAAAATATCATAAGTTTGTTTTTGGAAATACTGGAAACGTCTTTTTGACGTTTCCTGTTTTCAGCCTATTTCAGAAAATGTTTCCAGAAAACATTTCCAAAAAAACTGTACAAAACACGTTTTCAGTCATATTTCCTGTTTTCAGTGAAAATGGAAACAGGAAACATGGCAACCAATCAGACCCTAATATTTTGGTATCAATGATCAAGTGTGAGACTCCATGAAAAACGATCTCAGCCAATGCCATAATCATTCAGTGATCTTATTTAGTTATTTACTTGCTTATTTTATTTTTTTAGTCGTTCACAAATTTTTTTGTTTTTATTGAAGTCATGTTCATTACTCTTAGGCACGACTTATACACAACATTCTGATTTGCTTTAAAGTTTGGTTATATTACTCTGGAACGACTCTTATCCCTGAAGACCCACCATGTTATCTTCTCTTACTATAGAATGCGGGGACTAAAAGGTAAGACATTAGGGAGGCGTTTGGTACACGAATTGAAAAAATAATCCCGGAATTAGGAGCTCCGGCATAGACTAATTCTGCGTTTGGTACGCGGATTAAAAAATTAGTCCTAGGAATATTATATTCCCAGGAGTAACATAATTTCCTAAAGTAGCTATTTTTTAATCTCACCCTAGGGGGTGGGATTAGTCTAACCCCATGGGATGTGATTATTTTAGTCCACCTAAAATGACTAATTTACCCTCATTAAACTTAGCTAATTAAATTTTGTTCTACAAACTCTTTCCATCTCTCATCTAATTTTATTCTCTTTGTCAAATCTAATTAATTAAGTTTTATTTTGACAATTATAGTTATATTTTGAGCGATTATTTTTTTAGACTATTTTTTAATTTTAAGAATTATGACATTATGTTTTGAAATTGTATTTTCTTGATAAATCATCAATTATGTAAAAACAAAGAACATTTTTTCAAAGTATTCTTATTAATTGTTTTGGACAATTTTTGCATTTGATAAGTTATTATTTGAGAATAAAAAGTCAATGGCATATTTGGAAAAATATCAAATATTCTGGGATCATCAAAGTTGAACCAAACACAAGATTCTAATATTCATAGGAATATTGCAAAATAATCTCATGACTATTTTAACTCATCCAAACAGATATTTTTATATTCATAGGAACCATATTCCTGGGAATGTGATTCCTAAGAATATAATTTCCGAGAATAAAAAAATAATCCATGTACCAAACGCCCCTAGAGGTCTATACTAAAAAGTTATTCCTATTTTACGCTTCTTTTAATTATTTTTTTCAAATTAAAAAGTTTCCCCTCCATCTGGAGACACTCGTCTTTGCACAGCACTCTCCTAGAATTAAATTTCATTTACTGCCCCCAACCCTCCGTCTCCCATTCCTTTTTTAAAACCCATCTTTTCACAAATCACAATTCACACACATTCGAGTAGAAAAAAAATTAGTGAGAAGGAGAAAAAGGGAGAAATTGAGAGAAGAGCAATTGAAGATAAAAATAAAATACTTGTTGAGAGGAAAATTTAACTAAAGGAGGATCAGTTTTCTTCATCTAGATCAGACTAGTATTTTATTAAAGTAAGTAATACAATTTTATTATTAATAATTTGTAATATTTTTTTATAGTTTCTGATTATAGTAATTGTGATTTTACTATTTTATAGTATTTTTAACAGTTTCTTTTATTAATTCATTTTAAAAATATTTCTTAGTTTGTTAAATTAATTGAATTAAATAGTTTAATTTACATCATTCTAATAATTTTAAGAATAGTTTTTTTTTTGTTTTTGCAAATATTTATGCAACTTTAGTTCAAAATGGTCAAACTTCTCTATCTCTCATACATGTCCCTTTCTCTCTCAAGGATGACATTTTTTAATAACATGGGTTTTAATTTAAAGATTGCCTTTTCCTTGTTAGTTTTGGGGAAAAAAGTCATGTCATTAAAAATTTTACGCAAGAAAGGAAAGGGCAAATAGGTAGGAGAGTAAGAGAGAAGTCACCGGGTCAGGGTCAAGTTCCATGTAATATAAAACAAAGAAAAGAGATGGAACTTAATGAACCCAACGACTATTTTAGTGGCTCTTATATATTTTTGGTGCGTGATAGGCTCAAGGGTTAATCTGTATCAACTTACTAAATTCTTATTATCTGTTGTTTTGTGTCATTGTTAAATCAACAAGAAAAATTCATTTAATCCTGGGAGTCTTGCTTTCTAAATTACTGCAAAGTTGTAGAATAACTCTTAAGGACTATGATGTCATTCTGATGCGACTCGAACTATTTTGTGTCTTATATTTTTTATACATTTCCCCTAACAAATATTTCCTATTCTTCAAGATCAACTTCATCTTCTTAAACTATGATAACAAAAACAAATTCTAGATAACAATCAAAATATCACATTGATAACAAATGCCCACAAGAACAAACACAACAAATTGAAAAAGAAAAACTTTGGTGAATTGATTTCTCATTCATATCCAAAAGAATTGCCCCAATTGTCATTATGTGTGTGTGTCAGAAAAACAGAACAAACTGAAGAAGTAAAACATGTTCGAACAACTTTGATGAACTGGTTTGTCATTGAAGAAAATAGAAAGCAAGAGATTTATTTGGCGTGACATGTCGCCGACGAGACCTATCATGAATGTTGTGAACTAGGAAGGAAAGAAGGAAGGAAAGGAGGAAAGATCTGTGGTGGGCGACAGATCTACAGTGAACGACGGCGACAAGGATAAGTCAGAACGACGATGACAAGAACGATAATGACAACCGTGATCTATGATTTTGTGACGATGGTGAAGGATGAAGGATGACGTGATGAAGGAAGGATGGAGTGTGAGTGTGAGGAAGAATGATTGTCGACTAAGTGAGTGCGGCTAGGGTGAGGAAAACTCGAAAATGAGGGAATTATGTTTAGAGATAGGGATATTTTTTTTATTTAATATATATATATATATATAATACTTAATTAAAATGTTAATATGGTTCAGTTTGGTTCGGTTGATTTTTTATTTCCAAATCCAACCAAACCGAACCGATCGGTTTTCATAATTTTTTCCAATTTAACCAATTATGTAAGGTTTTGGTCGGTTTTGATCAGTTCGAATTCGATTGGATCTGAACGGCCCTAATCAGGACCTTTACATCTACTTCTTCCACTTTGGGACATCTAGTAGTTTTTTTTTTCTTTTGGAACAAAACATCTAGTAGTTACTTTAATAATAATGAACTTTTAGATCTACTTAGGGCTTTTCTTTTACTGAAAGAATTCAAGGCCACACTAAAAATTATTAATATTTGTGTTTCAATGTGATGCTTTTTTCTTTTAATTATTTTTCAAATTTAAAAATTGGTACCCTCCATCTAGTGGGACATGGATCCTTTCTAGTGCACTACACGTGTAGTGTTGAGAGAGAAAGGAACACTCAGCACTTCACTTGTAGTGCACTATAAGGGACTCTGCATAAGTATAATAGTCTATTGTTATCTACAACATTCAACTAAGGAACTTTGCATTTGATATGTGTTTTCTTTTTTTCTGGCATGACATTATTTGATATGTTGTAACAATTTAATAGTTGGCTATTACATAAAATAATTAAGTTTGTTAAAATAAATACTATCTTTTATTATATAAAATTTTAGGTTTTAATAAATAATTATTTCTTTTAAAATAGTTATTTTTTTAGCTAAAATTAATCACAACACAAATGTTATTTTACATTTTAGACAATTTTATAAATTTATATATTTTTCTACATAAAACTTAAATTTTTTTTTTCAAAACAAAAAGTTAGAAGTTCAACATATTACCTTTTTATAATTCAATAGTGTTTGTGTTTTGTAATTAAGCGTTACTCAGAGTATCCACTGATAATAACAGTGATTAATTCCATACAACAACAACAACAATCAAAGCCTTTTTTCACTAGGTGGGGTCGGCTATATAGATCAATTGATGCCTACGTGTTCTATCTTTGCACATGTCAATTGTAAGGTTACTAATAGACAGATCTTACTAGATAGTTTCTTAGATAGTTTTCTTTGGTCTTCCCCTTTCTCAGATTATAGGATTTTCTACCATTTGGTCAACTCTGCATACCGAGGCCTCTAAAGGTCTTCTTTGGACATACCCGAACCACCTAAGGCGTGTTTCGACCAATTTCTCAACGATAGGTGCCACACCAATCTCCTCTCTGATGACCTCATTCCTGATCTTATCCTTAATAGTATGACCACACATCCAACGAAGCATTCTCATCCCAGCCACGTTCAATTTAATTATGCTCATGTTGCCCTTTTATCGCCCAACATTCAGTACCATAAAATATAGCGGGTCTTGTTGCTGTGCGATAAAATTTTCCTTTTAGTTTAAACGACTCTTTTTTATCACAAATAACCCCCGAGGCCTTTCTCCATTTCATCTATCCCACCTGAATCCTGTGATTAGCATCCTTTTCTATATCCCCTTTGCTTTGCAATATCGGTTCCAAATACTTAAAGATTGTGACTTCTTGTAATTGATGATCTCCAAGTTTCACAATGTTTGTAGGATCCCCTTCTCTTCCACTAAACTTACACGCCATAAACTATATCTTACTTCTACTGGTACGAAATTTGTAAGTCTCCAAAGCTTGTCTCCACCTCTAATGTTGCATTGACTTCACCTTTGGAGCCTCCAACCAAGACAATGTCATCAGCAAAAAGCATGAACCTTGGTACCGCCTCTTGTATATGTTTAGTGAGCACATCTAGTACCACATTAAAGAGGTACGGACTCAGAGTGGAGTCTTGATGAAATCCTATGGTAAAAGGAAAATCCATCGTTGCTGCACTCTGTGTTCTCACACAAGTTGTGACCCCGTTATACATGTCTTGAACCGTCCCGAATATAAGCCACAAGAACTCCTTTATTCTTCAAGGTCTTCCCTAAAACATCCCTTGGTACTCTATCATAAACATTTTCTAAAGATCCTTATGAGAGCTCTGATATCTTTCCTGATGGAGATTGTGCCCTAGGGCCAATCATTTTATTTATGTGTTATTTGAACATATGTGTTTTTGATTAATTTATAGAGATAAATTATGTTGTTATCATATTATTAGCGTGTTTACTATGATAGCGTCCTTGATTGATTATAAGATAATTAATCTAAAACCTGTCCCTGGTCAATCATTCACGTGGGAACGTAAATGAACTAAGACCAGCATGACCTCGGTGTATAGAGATACATGCA
>QANZ01031175.1:27108-45964 GCA_003254925.1 Chamaecrista fasciculata | reverse complement strand
ATAATTTTGAAGAATAATATATATTTGTTAGAGATAATATTGTTAGATAATGTTAGTTAATTTTTTGTTCGATAATGTTGAAGAATAATATATATTGTTAGATAATGTTAGTTATTTTTTTGTTAGATAAAAAAATAGATAATATGGTTAGAATTTTAATTGTTGAATATTGTTATTAATTTATTTGTTAGAGAAAATTTTAGATAACTTTAAAATAATGGATAAAACTTGTTTTTAGATATAATATTTTAGACAATGTTAGAATATTATTATCATAAATATAATTCCATTTTAGATGATAATTGTATTTAAATTTTATTTATTAGAAAAATGGCTACGACGGTCAGATGCTTGTTATATAGTCATGGAACAATCTCTACTGGTGTCAATGGGGTTGTGTTTGAATCTGAACATAAAAGAGTAATGACGTTGTCTAGTGACACTACGTTGGGCAGATTAAATGAATTGATTAGACAGAAACTAAGACTTTCTCACTTGGAAGAGATAACTTCCATCCGTCTACTCGACTTTTAACTTAGTGGATGATGATTGTGTGGAGTCAATGATGGATTTACACTTGACATTAATGGAAAACTCAATGCTTGTGCTTGAGTTGTATGTAGAAGTTGTGAACTGTGCAATTGATCTGAATAATGAAATGGTCACTGCCTTCGAAGAAGTCCCCACACAGAAAAAAAATTTTATTGTCCCTGCCTTCGAAGAAGTCCCCACATAGAACAGGAATTTAATTGTTCCTGCAACTGAGAATTTTGCATCTTCAAGTGTGTATCGATCTGAGTTTGACCCACCAGTCATCGGTCTATTTGACTTACCTGGAGGCACGAATAGTATAGCTGGATGTCGTAGGGAGGCGAGTCCGTCATGACGAAGAGTTGATGGCCATGACAATGTCGATACCCACTACAGCCCTAGTGAACATGAATTGTCCTCTGAGGATGAGTCGTTCGGTAGTGCAACTCTCGAGGATTCTGGTGAGGAGATGGATGACACATTTGATCATAGAAATAATGATGCCCAAGCGGATGTCGTTCTTGCTCGAGAGCATCAGCCTCAGGGTTACAATTTTTTTAATCAGTATGTTGATGTACGAGGGGCGGACCGGGATCCTGAGTATGTTGACGAAACCAATTATGATGCAAAATTGCATCTTGGGCAGATGTATCAAACTAAAGATGCTTTCAAGCTAGCTGCCAAATCATTTTCGATTAAGTGTCGGCGAGATTTCATTGTATACAAGCCGGCATCACGGCTGAAGAGTACAGATGCAGGCACTATTTGAAATCGTCGTATAAATGCCCGTGGAGGGTCAGGGCTGCTGTTAAGGACGACGACACACATTAGACGGTGACAAGGGTTGGAGGTAATCACAGTTGTTTGTTTCCTCCAAATGACGAGAATCAAGATCATCGAAAACTTGATTCAGACGTCATCGCTTCTTGGATTGTAGGGCTGGTTAGAGACCAGCCGAAGACTACCGGACGACAGATTGTACACATGATGTGGAGTAAGTTTGGGTACCAGGTTACCTATAAAAAGGCATGGGCGGGAAAGTATAAAGCAATAAAAATTGCCTTCGGTGATTGGGAGGAGTCGTATACCCGTGTTCCTCGGTTTCTTAGTGTCGTAGAAGCATTTATGCCCGACACATTTACTGACTTCAAGACGGTTCCCTTGGACGACACTTCCGCACAATTTCGTCGTGCATTCTAGGCTTTCAGACCGTGTATCGATGCATTTCCGCATCTGAAACCGATTGTGCAGGTGGACGGGACTTTCCTCACCGGTAGATACAAGAACACTTTGCTGATAGCCTGCTCTCAAGTCGGTGACAAAAAGATTGTGCTTCTTGCATTTGCAATTGTCGAGAGCGAAACCGACAGCGCATGGAAGTGGTTCCTCCAAAGATTGCACAGACATGTTGTGGGCAGGGATAGGGAAGGAGTTTGCCTTGTTTCTGATAGGGCCAGTGGAATCCTTGAAGCTGTGGCTAATCCACGATGCGGGTGGCAGCCCCCGTTAGGGTACCACGTCTTTTGCCTTAGACACATTGCCAGCAATGTGATGACACAGTACAACGAAAATTCGTTGAAGACAGCCGTCCAAAACAGGTATGTTATGTTATCTATCGCTAAATCTTGCTCTACTGAAGTTGTATACATTGTCAGTCACTAATAATACAAATACAGGTTACCAACTACAGTGGGGTAAGCAGGATTCTCTTTTGGGAGAGTTGGAGTTGATCAACGATGATTGTTACAGGTACTTTCCTCCGAGGGAGCAATGGATGCAATCATATGACGAGGGTCGTCGCTTCCACCACATGACGACAAACCTAGTTGAGTGTATCAACGACGTGTTCAAAGGATTCCAAAAGTTACCTATAATGGGTGTCGTCCAAGGCTCATATTACCGGCTGAATAGGTTCTTCCAGGAACGTCGCGAGACATATGAAGCTCAACTACAGACCAGCAAGGTCCACTCTGAGACCGTAAGGGTTGCAATGGAGAAGAATCTAGATCGGTCATCCTCACTGCGTGTCACACAGTTCGATTTGGAGACCCTTTTATTTGAGGTCCTCGACCCTTATGATGAAAGTACTTTTCAAGTCGGACGGACATATAAACTTGAGCTTCGAGCCCGTAGGTGTGATTGTGGGGCATTTCAGGCAAAACATTACCCGTGTGTGCACGCAGTGGCTGCTTGTGTGCGTTTGGGTCGGGACTCGTTGGCATACGTACATCCATGCTTCCGATTGGATACAATGATTCAGGCATATAACACCCATTTTCAACCTCTTGGTGACGTCTCATCATGGTCGCTGTACATGGGTCCAACCGTGTGGCCGAACCCCGCAAAACGGAGGAGCAAAAAAGGTCGACCCAAAGAGGCCAACATTCACAACGAGATGGACGCCAGGGAACAAGTTGGGCTATTAGATGTAGCATATGTAAGAGCGTTGGACACAATAAGAAAATGTGTCGACAACGAAATAGAAATTTGTAAACTTATGTATTTGATTCAATGAATGACATTTGTAAGTGACTTTAATTTGGAAGTTAAATATATATTTGTTTTTTGTATCAATTTATGGATGATTATTTAAGTGATTATGTAAGTGACTTTAATTTTGAATTTAAATATATATTTGTTTTTAGTAAAGATGACCGATAGACATGACCGTGATCGGAGACAACAAATGCGCATCGTGAACCCTAGCCCGACCAACCCCACTGTGCTCTATTTGGTGGACCGACATATCGTAGTGGACGTTTGGAATGGCGAGGTAGTCTTCATGGTTATTTGGTTTACCTAGTTTTTTTTTTGTACGGTTATTTAATTGCTTTTATTTATCTTTTAATACCTTTATGTTATCATATTGCAGTAGCCGGCCCGTACTCTCCAGCTACGCCGATGCACACAGTCTCAGCAGTTTCACGGTGATCCGCCACGGCAGATCGTACCATATCTTGTGCGTGTTGGGTTCTATGGCGTCTCCCTAATATTACCATTTACATTTGAGCCCTGCTTGATTTCTGCTCTGATCAAGCGATGGCGGTCGGAGATCCACACATTTCATAAGCCGCAGGGAGACTGCACGATCACTCTCCAGGACGTGGCCCTTCAGCTGGACCTATCGAGTGATTGGGCCCCACTTGTTGGCCCGACTACAAATAGAAGTTGGAGATGATTGGTCGACCAACTGTTGGGGCAGACACCCACTTCAAACGCGATGAATGGACAGCAGTTGAAGATGAGGTGGCTAATTGAGAATTTTAATAACCAGCAGCTTCCGCCAAATGCCACAAACGAGCAGGTGCAGCACTTTGCACGAGCATATATACTACGCTTGATCGGCGGATGGTTGATGTCTGACTAGTCAGGTAATTTAGTGCATATGCAGTACCTGCAGTTCCTGGTGGACTTCGGCCGGTGCATGACATACAGTTGGGGTTCAGCTATACTATGCAATTTGTATAGCGACATGTGTACTGCCACGGCTCCCGGAGCGACGGGAATAGGCGGTTGCCTCCTTCTTGTACACCTATGGGCTTGGGATCGATTGATGGAGATTGTGCCCTAGGGCCAATCATTTTATATATATGTTTTGTTCGAACATATTATTTTGATTAATTTATAGATGATAAATTATGTTGTTATCATATTATTAGCATGTTTACTATGATAGCGTCCTTGATTAATTATGTGATAATTAGTCTAAACTTTCCCTGGTCGATTATTCATGTGGGAATATGAATAAACTAAGACCAGCATGACTTCGGTGTATGGAGATACACGCATAAAGATGCTTCACGAGAGTCATGGTGCAATAAGTAAAGGGTTACAAGTTGCTGGACCGACCCGGAGAGTCCTACATATGGGTTTAGTCATGAGCTAGCCTCTCCTGTACACCTGTCACAATGCCCTTAGACCTGAGGTCTTGATTATTCTGGCGTTGTAGATACTGAACTTTGGCCTAGTCCAAAGTTGCCCGTAGCAGGGTAGCCATACAGACTAGGTACAGGTTTAGTTGTTTTCCGTGCTGAGAAATGTGGTTGACCAAGATGGAATTTTGTCCCTCATTAAAGATGAGAGATATTTAACTGGCGCCCTCGATGAGTCTGTCCAAGGAATGTGTGGCCACACAGGGAAATGAGACTAACTCAAGGAATCGAGAAAGTTATGGTTTGGATTATGAATGACTTTCTCGTGCCTAATCCATGACCAAAATATCGTGTGACAATGGGGATTATGACATGTTGGTACTTAGGTTAAATCGGTTTTGTTAAAACGATAACTCACGTGTTTTGGGTAGTCGTGATGGCTTGCTAGAGTCCGCTCTCGACTTGTGAGTCATAGAAATGACTTGCTGCCAACTTCACAAGAGGCCTGCTGGGTCACACACGAGCAGGATCAAGATGCCGTAATGGGACACGGGTTAGGGTTAATTTGTGAGTCACTTTGGTGACACAGTTTAAGACATAATTGAATGTCTTAGGACATGAAATCTTGTCTTAAATAATATCTACGTTTAATATATTTAAATTTGTTGGACAAGTTTAAATATATTAATTGTTAAATAGTTAATTTGATTAATCTATTTACAATTAAATTCTTGTTTAAAATATTAAGGAATAATAAATTAGATAAGCTTCCTAAAAGTTATGAGATTATTGATTTATTAAATTCTTTAATATTAGAGGAGAAGGGAGTGAGGGTGGCGCCTCATAGGCTCTTAATTTAATTAATGGAAATGTTTTGTTAATTAAATCAAGGTTTGAGTTTGAATTCAAGATTTGATTTTGTTTTTAAGATTCAAATTTGAATTAAAGATATTAGGGTAATATTTTAATTCAATATTGTTAGGGAATAAATAAGTTGGTTATAACTTCCTAAGAGTTAGGGTTGTTATTTTGATTTATTAAATTCCTTAAAAATGAAGATGAGGATGGCGCATATTTTAAACTTGGAGTGCAAGATTTGATCTTGCATTTTGAATTTAAAATATATATGTGCAAGTCGAATTTTTAGGGTTAATATATTAAGGTAATATTTTAATTATAAATTCAATTCCTCATGACTCATTCTAACCAATAGGATTTAAGCAATCAAGATTTGATTTCAAGATTTGATCTTGAGGTGTGGATTTCGAATTGCCTATTGAATTTTGAATTATAATATTAGTGTAATATTATAAATCAAAATTCCCTAAATTATATTAATTATGGAATTAATATATTCAAGATTTTAGGGATTCACTAATTAGATTAATGATTCCCTAATTTTAGGAATGAGGAAAATATAAATACACACACACTAGGCAAAGTCGCCTAGTTCAATTTTTGAGAATCAAAAATTTCGCCTAACCCTAATTTGTGACAGAAGGTCGACTTTCTTCATAGAGAGAGAAAGTTCGACCTACACCTTATAATTTTAAGGTTTTTTTGTGTGTGAGTTGCGCCACCTATTCTTGAGGATCAAGAATTGTTCTTGATCATTCAAGATCAATAGATAGAGTTCTTGTATTCTCTTGGGAAGAAGAGAAGGAGGCTAGCACCTGGGCATCTGCCAAACTGCTCGTGTGGATCACCGGCAGAGGAAGAACACTCGCAGTGGACTTCTCAGATTCGCGGACTCAAAGTCACCGATTGAAATTTAGGTATACATCTTCCTATACTAGTATAAATATAGTTAGTGGATCTTGGAAGGGAATTATAGAGTGGCCAAAAAATTTAAAATTTACCGTTTTTCCGCTGCGCTGCCTCTATAATTTCCCAACAGTGGTATCAGAGCCACGCTATTCTTATGTTTATACTAGTTTCTGTGATATACGTGAGATGTATGTTGGGTGTTTACAGTTTTCAATCGTATGCTTAAAGTTTTGCGAAAATCCACCTCATGTTTTTCGAACCTAATCTAAAAGATTGGTGCAAGTTTATGTATTTGATACATAGGAAAATCAATTGGATTGATTTAAAAATTTTCTTGAATTTTTGGGTCTTAGTCGAAACCCTATATATATTTTAATTAAAATTGTTTTGATTACAATATTGTAGGGTGGTCAAAATTTTAAAATTAAGAATTTATTAATTTTGGGCCAATAATTCGAATTCTTGAATTTGATTCTTGAATTTTAATTATTGGTACAAGACTTAAATTTAAGAACGCATGTTAAATTGCACAAACCCTAATTGGACATTATCAAGAAAATCGTGTTTTTGATGTATTGATTGTATGACCGTGTATGTTTACGTGTATATGTGAATTGTTCATGTATGAGTGTGGTGTATGATATGGCTCTAGGACTTTTTGGTAAATACGGCCTGCGTGTCGTCTCCCTAAAATTCTCTATGTAATTTTATTTTATTTTTACCTCAATGTAAATGAGGTTTTCCCAATGTAATTTTATTTTTCTTTTTAGAAAAGTTCTCTCATTGGCTTGAGGGAATTTAGGGTAGATGAGCCATATCCAAACACGGTCTTTATATGCATTTAGTATTTTGTATGAGATGCAATTTGCGCTAGATGTATGTGTAGGGGTGCGATTTTAACATGCAATGTTTATAATTTCACGCATAATTACGTATTCGATACGAGCGTAGGATTTTGTATAAGATACAAAATTCATGCATGTGTTTATATGTATGTGATACATGGGGATAAACACTTGGCACACTCGTTTAATTTTAAAATTGGATTTAAATTTGAACCAATAACGGAACTTTAAAATTGAACCCTTATAAAATCTTAAGTTTTAATGCCATCAATAAAACACCCTGTTAAAATCTTGTTCATTGTAGAGCGGTGATAGCCTCCGCTACACGTATCTACTTTTACCTTGAGGAGACACGGGTGAATGGAAGATTGAACGCAATGCCTTATTGAAATCTTGGTTTGTTGGATGCGGTGATCGCCTCCGCGACACGTGTTTAGTGGGCCTTGATGATATAGGGTTGGGCTTCAGCCTCGTTGTTTTGAGCCTGGCCATTCATGAGTTTTATTGTGTGACTTAATGAGGTTATCAAATCGGATTTGGACCTCAAGGCATTAGATGGGATAAACATGTCATAATAAGTATCATACGATGATGCAGTCCCATAAAGATCTAAGAGTCACATGAGATGTGATTGGTAAAGAGTTACCTACCTAAATAACCTAAGGTTGCATGATCGCCTTCGCGACGGTAAACTTTGGTGAAATATGGGTCTTAGCCACTAATAATAATTTTGCTGGGTTTTATAAAATGGTGGATATATATTTTTGCTAATTAAATTTCATATCTTAATTGTAGAATCAAATGGCAAACAATAGTTCAACGTTATCACTGCGATCTATCCTTGAGAAGGATAAGTTATCTGGGACAAATTTCCTTGACTCGTTTCGAAATGTGAGAATTGTTCTCACCCAAAAAAGGAAGTTATATGTCCTAGAAAACCCTATCCCTGCGCAGCCTGCCAACAACGCTCCAAGAGCTCAAAGAGATGCTTATGAGAAGCATATCAGTGACTCTGTGGACGTTGCTTGCCTGATGCTAGCCACTATGGTTCCCGAGTTGCAAAAGAACTTGGAAAACATGGGGGCTTTCGAGATGGTTACACATCTGAAGGAAATGTTCCAGCAGCAGGCTAGGCAAGAGAGGTTTGAGACCACTAAGGCTCTACACTCTTGCAAAATGGCTGAAGGTGCATCGGTTAGTACCCATGTCTTGAAGATGAAGGGGTACATAGATCACCTTGGTAGGCTGGGATTTCCCATTACTCCAGAGCTTGCGACGGATTTGATCCTGAACTCGCTGCCCAGAAGTTATGACCAGTTTGTCATGAACTTCAATATGAATGGAATGGAGAAATCTGTTTCTGAGCTGCATGGGATGCTCAAGACTGCTGAGGCATCTATTAAGAAGACACCTAGCACAGTCTTGATGGTTCAGAAAGGCCAAGGGAAGGGGAAGGGCAAAGGAAAGAGAAAGGGAACCACCGCGGTTGCTGAGACCAAGCCAGCGGCCAAGCCTAACCCACAACCTGCCAAGAAGGCAAAGCCCTCAAAGGATGCAGTTTGCTTTTTCTGCTAAAAGCCTCACTGGAAGAGGAATTGCAATATGTATATGGAAGATCTATAGAAACAGAAGAAGGGCACCGAGGCCTCTACTTCAGGTATCTTTGTTATAAATGTTCATTTTTCTACTCAAACCACTTGGGTATTAGATACAGCATGTGGTTCTCACATTTGTACAAATGTGCAGGGCCTTAGAGACAGTAGGAAGCTGGACAGAAGCGAGGTGGACCTACAAGTGGGCAATGGTGCAAGGGTTGCTGTTGTTGCTGTGGGAACATACGAGCTTGTTTTGCCCTCTGGGCTTGTTTTTGTTTTGAACAATTGTTATTATGTACCTTCGTTAAGTTCGAACATTATTTCTCTTTCTTATTTGGATAAGGAAGGATTTACATGTGTTAACGGTAATGGTAGATGTTCAATTTATAAAGATGATGTTTTATTTGCTTATGGTGATTTGCAAGATAATCATTACATCTTGAAATTAGAACAACAATGTAATGACAATATTTATAATATTGATACGAAAAGGATTAAAATTAACGAATCTAATCCTACATACCTTTGGCATTGTCGTTTAGGCCATATAAACGAGAAACGCCTAGAGAAGCTCCATAAAGATGGACTTCTAAGCTCATTTGATTTTGAATCATATGATGCTTGCGAATCTCGTTTACTTGGAAAGATGACAAAGGCGCCCTTCACTGGCCACAGTGAGAGGGCATCTGACTTATTGGGAATCATACATAGTGATGTATGTGGACCCATGAGTACTCAAGCTAGAGGTGGATACTCATACTTCATTACGTTTACTGACGACTTCAGTAGGTTTGGCTATGTCTACCTAATGAAGCACAAGTCAGAGTCTTTTGAAATGTTCAAAAGATTTCAAAGTGAAGTAGAGAACCAACTTGACAAGAAAATCAAAGTCCTTCGATCTGATCGAGGAGGCGAGTATTTAAGTCAAGAATTTGTTGATCATCTTAGAAGTTGTGGGATAGTCTCACAACTTACTCCTCCTAGAACTCCACAGTGGAATGGTGTTTCTGAGAGGAGGAATCAGACTTTATTAGATATGGTCCGATCTATGATGAGTCAAGCTGATCTTCCGCCATCCTTTTGGGGGCATGCTCTAGAAACTGCTGCGTTCACACTTAACCGTGTTCCGTCTAAGGCAGTTGAGAAGACACCATATGAGATATGGAATGGGAAGAGGCCCATTTTGTCTTACCTCAAGGTTTGGGGATGTGAAGTTTATGTTAAGCAACAACCTAACGATAAACTGTCTCCCAAATCCCTCAAGTGTTTATTTGTGGGATACCCCAAGGAAACAAGGGGTATTATGTCTACTACCCGTCTGACAACAAAGTGTTTGTAGTCAGAAATGGATTCTTTCTAGAAAAGGATTTTGTTTCCAAAAGAAACAGTGGGAGTAAGATAGATCTTGAAGAGGTTCAAGATCCACAAGACACTCTAGAGGCGCAGACGGAAACTAGAGAAGAGCCACAGGATGATGTGGAAGCTCCTCTAGTAGCACAAGGACCACGAAGGTCTGATAGAAGACGTTCTCAACCTCAAAGATATGGATTTCGAATTGCCTATTGAATTTTTAATTATAATATTAGTGTAATATTATAAATCAAAATTCCCTAAATTATATTAATTATGGAATTAATATATTCAAGATTTTAGGGATTCACTAATTAGATTAATGATTCCCTAATTGTAGGAATGAGGAAAATATAAATACACACACACTAGGCAAAGTCGCCTAGTTCAATTTTTGAGAGTCAAAAATTACGCCTAACCCTAATTTGTGAGAGAAAGTCGACTTTCTTCATAGAGAGAGAAAGTTCGACCTACACCTTATAATTTTAAGGTTTTTTTGTGTGTGAGTTGCGCCACCCATTCTTGAGGATCAAGAATTGTTCTTGATCATTCAAGATCAGTAGATAGAGTTCCTGTATTCTCTTGGGAAGAAGAGAAGGAGGCTAGCACCAAGGCATCTGCCAAACTGCTCGTGTGGATCAGCGGCAGAGGAAGAACACTCGCAGTGGACTTCTCAGATTCGCAGACTCAAAGCCACCGATTGAAATTTAGGTATACATCTTCCTATACTAGTATAAATATAGTTAGTGGATCCTGGAAGGGAATTATAAAGTGGCCAAAAAATTTAAAATTTACCGTTTTTCCGCTGCGCTGCCTCTATAATTTCCCAACATTGATTCCCATCACTAGCGCCACGTTTAAGAACCCCACCACCCGCCCGAGATGAGTATGTGCAGTTAGGCTTTCCACGCCCACCTTTGGGACACCGGTATGTGTGTTTCCATGTATATTTATGTTTTCCCTTCTATTGACGTTATAGTTTTTACTATATTATACTAATGGTTTTCATTATGTAGGTGGGCCGCTGTTGATGACCATTACTTGCCTCTTGATGAATCCGTACAGCGGTACCGCCAATGGATTGATCACCATCGCGGCCGTGAAGTATGTATGGCAATTATTACTATATTGTATAATTTTAATTTTTATTTTAGTATGCTTAACGATGCCTTTTACCAGTTCATGTGGATGCCATATGACGATCCTGCCGTGGCAGCCCTCATCCCTGACTACTGTTTGGTGAACGACGTGTTGCGGTCCTCATGTCCCATCATATGTAAGAATGTAGTCGAGTGGCACCACCTTGATCGAGTGCTTAGACAGTTTGAGATGGCTCAGCAAAGTCCTCACCCTACAGTCAACTTAGACGAATTGGGCTTTCACGGGAGAGATCTTAGAGGCCAAACAGACGTTGACTGGCTAAATAGGCATCGTGAATTTGTAGAGTATTGGCGCCAGTGGCCCACAACCGTCTACAGTGCCGATGAGCCGTATAGGCGATTGGTAAGGCTTTCTGAGTACGGCCAGTGGTACAGGAGTATCACATGGCGATGGATGGACACCATTGGTGGATCGATCATGTATGCGGTGCGTAAATCATATTCAATTTCCCGTGTTCATGTATTTAATATTTTTTACGTATAAACACTTATGTTTACGACTTCATGCAGGTTGAGGCATTGGACCAGTTGGAACAACATGCTGAAGATCCACCGGCCATTGTTCCTGAATTATGCGACAAAATTAGGAGCATTTGTATTAATGTGAGGGGGGCATTAGGTGAGGGACAGGAGGCACAGGAGAACATGCTGGCACACAATCGTCGGGCACCCGCCAGGCCAGACGTAAATTTGCCAGAAATTGCTGCGACACAATCACCCCTAGAAACAAGAGGTGGCGGCAAGGGCATATTTCGTCTAGAGAACCACATCAGATCATTTACGATCAGCCGTTGCCGCCATTGCCACCACCGCCGGCACATGAGGAGCCACTGGGACATATATGCCATGTGTCGTCCCCTGCTTACCAGGAGCCGCCTTACCAGGAGCTGCCTTACCGGGAGTCCCCTAGTCATCCATTTAGCGATTTTTCTAGTTTGTCGGCATACTTCAGTGGTGGTCATTCGACACCTCCGGCCTCGTTAGACATCTCGGAGTCGTCGCCCCGGTAGAATTTTGATTTCCTGGACTTGTCACTTGGGGTATCTCTTCCCCAGCAGCAAGTTCATGAGGTACCTTATCAGCAACAGCCTAGGCATTCATACGGCGATTTTTCTGGTTCGTCGGGATACTTCAGTGGTGGTCCTTCGGCACCTCCGGCCTCATTAGACATCCCGGAGTCATCATCCCATCGTTCGCAGCAAGTTCATGAGGTACCTTTCCTAGACTTGTTGACAGCTCCTGGATATCCAGGGCAGCACATGCCTTACATGGATCTCTCACAGCATGACATGCCTCCTCTTTCACAAACATTTACATAGCACGACATGTCTTCTAAGCAGGATACAATGGATTCACTTTTCTCACCGCCCCATCTACGTAATCGGGACACGATGCAGCCTCCAGATAGATATACCCCTGGATGAGGCGGATGACTTGTATAATTAATTTTGTTACTTGATATAATTAATTTTTTAGTTGATATAATTTTGTTAGGATGATAACTAGAACTTCATTTAAATTCATTTCATTAGTTGATATATTTATTTTTGTTAATTATATTAATTTACATATTTTAAAAAATATTTGTGTTCCTTTGTCGGAATTTATTGATTATTCAACATTAAAATTAATTTTATCAACTTCCAAAACATCTCAATATAGTGGTTTACAACAAAGTTTTCTAACTTAGTACATTATTTTTTATTTTTTTCAACCACTAACAATACTAAAGGTTTTTCTATTTTAACAATACTATAATTTTATTTTTGAAAACAATTATTTCAATTGTTGAAATAAATTAGTTATTCAAAAATTAATAAAAATTATTTACACAAAACCCTAAACCCTAACCCCCAATAATAAAACCCTAATCCCTAATACCAAAACCCCAAAACATACACTAAACCCCAACACCCCCAAAACCCTAAAACCCCGGCTAGGGATTAATTCTGCTCCTCAATTTTTGAAAACAATTATGAATCTGAAATCGCAGCACATGCTGCAATTTGTGGCAAAAAGAATCGCAACATGTTCTGCGATTTCAGATTCATAAATCGCAGCACATGCTGCAATTTCTTTTATTTAAAAAAAATTTGAAAACAACCTGGTGCCACATGGCACCCATATGGAGAATTTTTTTTTGGTGAAAAAATTCTTTTATTTTTGTATTATATAAATAAAAAAATCCTTTTTTATGAATTGATCTTTTATCTTTGTTCAAGTTGCAAATTTGGTTTCATATCTTTTGGTCAAATTGTAGATTTAATTTCATATCTTTGCAAAATGTTTCACCATCAACCCACCCTAATTTTTAACAATCTCCTTCCTTTAAGTATGACATAAATGATCTTTTATTTTTAGAGTAAGTTACGATTTTGGTTTTATATATATATATATATATATATATTTGGTAATTTTGGTCTCTCACATCAGCTGTCCACATCACATTTAATGGGTGAGATAGACGAAATTTTGAGTGGGCCTAACGGTAGAACTTTTTGCAAAGAAATGTACAACAAATTTGTAAAAGAAAAATAAAATAATATGAGACTAATTTGTTAAAAAATGAAGGACGAAATCTCGATTAAAAAAATGTGTGATTTACCACTTGATCAAAAAGTATTATGTTTTGTTTTGTTAGCTATTGATGTAAGTTCGTAACGTTAAAATATATTATAATGTTTTTTTTTTTTGGCTTGGATTGAATTGACTAATTAGTCTATACTCTATCATGAACTTTTAGGATTCAAAAGAAAATATTATGTTGAGATGATGGATGACAAGATGAGAGTGGCTCAACATTTCCAGGCTTTAATTCTTGAGATCAGGAGCTTTTCATTTAGTACGTAGTTACTAATAATCAACTTTTAGATCTATTTAGGGGCTTTAAAACTCACAGAATTCAGGGACTAAAAGGTAACACACTAAATCTCCATACTAAAAGAGTATTATTATTTGTGTTTAGTGTAGAGGCACTTGTCTTTGCACAGTACTTTCTTTGAAGTAAATTATTTACTTCCGCCAACCCTCCGTCTCCCATTCATTTTCTAAAGTAACAAAACAATTTGAAGTAAAAAGAAAAAAAAAAATATATATATATGTGAAAAGGAGAGAGGGAGAGAGAAAGACAGAAAACTAAGAAGCATGGACACTTTATTTTGAGGGCGTGTCGCCGTGTCAGACACGTGTCAGTGTCCGACACCCGTACGACACCGACACGACACATATTCATAAATTTTAAAATATGAATCAATTTTTTGTGACTTTAACATGACATATAAGAGAAAATAATTATACATATGACATATATTATGAATAAAACTTGTAATTTTTAATTTTTTCATTAAAAATTATGAATATTTAATTATTTATATATATAAATATATGACGTGTCGTGTCGCGTAATTTTGAGAGTTTAGCGTGTCGTTGTGTCCGTGTCCGTGTCGTGTCCCATGTCTGTGTCAGTGTCCATGCTTCCTAGGCAGAAAATGAAAGAGACAGAGAAATTGAGAGCAGGGCAATTGAAGATAAAAAATAGAGAGGAAATTTCAATTAAATTAATAATACAATTTTATTATTAATAATTTGTAATATATTATTTTTTAGTTTCTGATTATAGAAATTTTCTTTTTACAATTTGATAAGGCATCTCTCTAACAGATAAGTCTCTAACGGTCAAAAGAAGTAACAGAATCAACTTATTATTCAAGTATCTCAACAGTGACAACAACCTCTTTAAACTTGGCCCCAAAGGTTGGTTGTTTCTTGTTATCTCCTAAATGCTTATAAAAAAGTACACAAAGACATTCTCTCTACTCTTATTTCCTGAGATTCTCATTTTTCTATTACTCATTACTGGCTTTGACATCAAAATCTTTACGGAGAATCCAACCCCTTCGTGTTTTTGCAAGGTCACCTACCTCTGCCAATCTACGCCCCAACTCCGTCACTAGTTCATCCATCCACATTTTGTAGACTCATCACAATTTTATAGTATTTTTTAATAGATTCTTTTATTAGTTAATTTTAAAAATACTATTTAGTTTGAAAATATTAATTGAATTGAATAGTTTAATTTGCTACATCATGCTGATTATCATACAAATAGTTTTTTTATTTTTTTGCAAATATTTATATAACATTGGTTCGAAATGGTCCTAGCATCTCTTTCTCTCATACACGTCCTTTTCCCTCTCAAACATTGCATTTTTAAATGACATAAGTTTTATTTTCGAGATCGTACATTTGCAAACTTCATTTATGATAAAATATAATGCTTTTTCCTACTATTTTTTTTTTTAAAAGTTATATCATTGAAAAATGTTAAGAAAGAGAGGAAAGGCTGAACAAGCTAAGTAAGAGAGTTAAAGAAAAGTCAGGTCAAGTGTCACGTAATCAAAAGTGGAGAAAAGATATAGAACTTAATGGTTTGAATCAAGTTGTATAGAAAATAGATTAATTTGAAATTTTTGAAAAATAATGGACCAAAATAAATTTTGAGGCAAAAATAATAGACCAAAATGAATATTCGAACTTAATTTTTTTAATTGGATTACAATTTACTGAATTATGCTTTAATATTTTCTTTATAAGTATAATAGTCAATTGTTATCTACAACATTCAACTAAGAAACTCTGTGCATTTGATGTTGTAACAATTTAATAGTTGATTATTTTGTTTTAATATATACTATCTTTTATATAAAATTTTAGGTTTTTATAACTAATTCTATCTTTTAAAATAATTAATTAATTTTTTTTAACTATAAATAATTTCAACACAAATGTTATTTTCCATTTTAGACAATTACTAGATAAACTTTTACATTTTTTCAAAACAAATAGTTATAAGTTCAACATATTACCTTTTTATATTTTGATAGTTTTTTCTTATTAATTAAATGTTATTCAGAGTATCATCACAGATAGCAAAGATTAATCTCATTGATGCTTAATATTGAACCACATCACTTGTTGTATATATGAAACAAATTAGATCTTAAACTAATTCATATATATATATATATATAATAAACTTAATTTGTGATTTATATTGATGCCAACATGTTACAAGGAATCTTGAAATTTTGAATAGCTGGTATTGAATTTCACTGTAGGTGAAATTAACATTAATTAAATGGGAAGATTTGATAACCATCCTTCTTGGTCAATATATGACAAGCTTGTAAACTTGTTGAGTTCATCGGGCTCCATGTGTTTTGCCCAAGTCACTCGCTTTGACTTATCTGCTCCTTCCCCATTGCAACCCTCCTCCACAAACGTAAGTTTTGATCTACAATTTCATCGATAATTAAAACACATATTTACATATAGATCACAATATACATAGATATTTTGATGCCTAATCGGCTAACTAATCCTAATTAATTAAGGTCAAAGTCCATTTTTAGTCCCATAATTTTTTCTCATGTCTCAATTTGGTTCCATAACTTTTATTATTGCACTTTTGGTCTCATATCTTGTGTTCAAGTTGTAAATTTGGTCCTTTGTTGCATTTTTGGTCTCATATCTTTGGGTCAGGTTGTAGAGTTTATTTTATATATTTGGGTTAAGTGACACTGACAGTGCAATTTTTTGCAAAGATATGAGATCAATTCTGCAACCTGACGAAAAATTAAGTGACCATAACTGATACGGGATCAAATCTACAACCTGAGCAAAATTATGAGACCAAAAGTGCAACAAAAAAATTTATGAGACTAATTTGAAACATAAACAAAAGTTATAGGACCAAAATTACACTTTGACCATTAATCAATCTCAATCTTAATTTGAAGAGTAAACTAACAATTTGGTCTCTGAAAGATCACCAAGCTGATAAATCAGTCCCTGAAAGATTAAAATGTACAGTTTAATCCTTGAAATATCAAACCAGTATATTAATTAGTCCTTTTTTATCTTTCAGGGACTATAAAGTATACTGTTTTGATCTTTTAAGGACTAAAATGTACATTTTAATCTTTTAAGGAATGAATTTTTAGCTCGAAAATCTTTCATGGATCAAATTGCTTAGTTTAGTCTAATTTGAAAATGTGGATGAACAAATTAAAAGTGAGTTATATGTCTTACGGGTCTTTATCCCAAGCATTCCAGCCTTCAGGATCAACGACGTTTGAGAGATGTGAATTGGCAATAATGACCCTAGAATAGTTTCTGTAAGCTCTGCCAAAGTGGATTGTGTTTTATTAAAAAGGGGCTATTTTATTTTATTACTTGTTAAATGTATTTGTGAGATATTTTTTCAAAAATTAAAAATTGAGAGAATCTTTTACCACAAATGTAATGCCCTTTGCTACGACGTTATTTGCTGTAGATTCAAAAGTAGAACTTGTACTCGTTGTTTCATGGTTACCCCACTTAATCGTCGTGGAAGAGGCTCCAGCCCCTTCAAGATAAATACACGGTTTGTTTGGTGGTATGGAAACATTTTCCCTGCATATATATATATATATATTATGGAAACATTAATTAATAAATATATGTATATGATCATGATCAAACACAAAGATTTATTTATTGAAATAAAATAAACAAGAAAAAGCAGTGTAAAGATGCGTTGATATTATAGAAAGAAGGTGCTTACGCATAAGTTTCCGCAGAAATTTTGATTTGAATCCATTGATTATTATTGACTGGAACTGAATCAATAGCATTTTGAATTGTTGTGAAGGTACCAGAAGGCCCTCCTGCTTTATTTACATTAATAATTTTTGGAGGCTTCGAACAATCTAAGGCATTGCAAATACTGCTAAAATGAATTACAAAAATACAAAACAAAAAAACAATCTTTGCGTTTTTCATATCTCTCTCTTTCTTTCTTTCTTTCACACACTCTTCTTCAGATGGTTTATAAATGTGACAATGACATTACTTGAAATTTTATGGGGTTTAAATAGACAAGGAAGAATTATTGCATATTAATTATTTTAGTTCATTATATTAATTATATAATTCATAATTAGTCTAAATGGTTATGTTAGTTATATATAATATTTGTCTTTCTTCTTATTATGTTAAGCATAATAGTTAGTCTAATAGATTTGTTTGATATATATTCTTATTATCAGATATACATTAAACATATAAAACAAATAAAAATTAGCGATTCCCATACAATTTATGAATCGGAAATTAAGTATTATATTGGCTATTAATACTATTGATTTTATATGATTTCATTAACATAAACAGCCTTACCCAAATAGACATTAATAATAATTTTTGATTTTGAATTAATTTAGGGAATGTCATTGTATGGTACTTACTAACTATCAAATGGCTGTAGGGAAAAAAACAAAAAAGGGGAAATCCTTTACGAAATTTCTGTTTATTTTTTGACACCACTCTCAAAATAAATATTTTGTTAGATGCTTTTAAAGAATAACAAAATTGTGATGAATCTATTGTAGGGCCTCGACACCCGGTTTTTTTATTTTAATAATACAAAAAATATATTTATGTATTGGGATCGATTTTTTTTTTGTTATTTCTCTATATGGGATACGCGTTGGCCCAATTCGATTTCAGACCGAGCCAACCAATCAGCCGATGCCACGTGGCACTGGCTGATAGAAAATTAATTTTTTTTTTCAAAAAAAGTCATTGAAATCGCGCCAGACTGACACGATTTCAGAGACTCTGAAATCGCGCCAGTCTGGCGCGATTTCACAGTGCAGACTGCACAGTCTACACAGTGCAGACCGTGCGGTCTGCAC
>QANZ01031175.1:0-27096 GCA_003254925.1 Chamaecrista fasciculata | reverse complement strand
AAAAAAAAAAAAATTAGCGATTCTCATACTATTTATAAATCGAAAAGTATTATATTGGCTACTAATACTATTAATCTTATGCGATTTCATTAACATAATTGAACAGCCTTATCGAAAAGTATAATATTGGCTACTAATACTATTGATCTTATGCGATTTCATTAACATAACTAAACAGCCTTACCCAAATAGACATTAATACTTATATCATATATATTTGATTTTTAAATTAGAAATATCTTATCTTATATTCATTAATTTTGGATATTTTTTTTTTAAAAAAAAAATTGTCCAGTTGACCAGGCCTAACTCAACTCAACTAGAATCGACCAAGTCTTGGGTCTAGCTGAAACCAAGCTCGACCCCTACCATAGGGAGATAATTGTGAGTTATTTTCTTGATCACAACATTATATTATTTCAATTAATCTAAGTGAATAAGTTGAGAAAAAATAACTTTATATGACTAATAAAAGCGATATAAGATAAAATGAATTTCTCTAGAGTGAAAGACTTCTCTAAGTATGATCCATACCTAGCAATTATGTTAAAATATTTCTTTAGACAACTATTGGTAATTGATATATACACTCTTAAGTATATCCTTGCCTGGGGCTTTGCAGGGTTTGAGAGAGAAGATTGCCTCTTTAATCTCATTATTATGTGGAATATGGTGAGAGTTGTTGGCTTATTTCGTTTTATGCAAGTTTAAAATTTATAAAACTCAAGTGCAAGCATTGATAAGTTTAATTTTAGACAGATTTTTGGGGATTATTTTGATAATATTTGCATATTATTCTTAAGATTTTACCCCCAAAATCCTCACTTTCTAGATTTTCTCCCAAATTCTAAGTCAAATTGAAAACATACTATTTTTGTGGGTAAAACTTTATTTTGTAAATATCATATTTTTAAATTTAGGATTTGGTGCTTAATGTATCTTCAATCTATTTTGCATATAAGAATTCAATTTCAAAGATCCACAAAATCCCATGGAATCAGCTCCTTGATTATGCAATCTAAAGATATTTTCGTGGAGCATGAGTTGTGCCCAAGAGTCAAGTGCGGATTCTTAGTTTTAAATTTGAAGTTTAGATTCTGTAATCTTTTCAATTGAGGAGATCTTGTAATTCAAATTTGAGGGATCAGAAGGGTAAATAGATTAAGGAAACACTTTAAATACCCTCACTTAGCTAACAAGACACTTTTTTTTTTCAACTCTCAACACTTTATTTTCATTTTGTGTTCCATGGTCGTGCATGGTTAACTTCTTCTTCTTGGCTTAGGGTGAGTTTAAATTGGATGTTTCAACACTTGTGAGATCTTGTCCATACATTTTCTTTCAACAATTTATAATATTTTTCTTTCTCCTATTCTTTTCTTTATAATTGTTTTCAAGTTAAGTTTTTAACTTTCGTCCGGGTTAATCAATTTAATTTGTTAACATAATGCTAGATGATCTTGTTGATTCATAATTAGTAAGTTCATCACTAATTAATAATTAACACTAAAAGAAAAACGGTGATTAGAGACGAAAATTTCCGTCTCTAATTCGACGAAATCTGTCTCTAAATAAATTAGAGGCGGAATTAGAGACGGAGCAAATTCCGTCTCTAAAAAGGGTGAACCTAAATTAGAGACGGAATTTAGTGTCAAAATTAGACACGAACGACTTCTGCCTCTAATTCCGTATCTAATTTGAGACGGAAAATTCCGCCTCTAATTCCGTGCCTAAGGTGAGACTAAAAAATCTGACTCTAATTCTGCGTCTAATTTGAGATGGAATAATCCAAGTCTAATTCCGCGTCTAATTGGAGGCGGAATTTTCCGTGTCAAATTTAATCTTTCCGTCTCTACTAATTTAGACGAAACACAAACTTAGAGACGATAATTTCGTCTCTTAACCATTTTTTCTCAGTTTTAATGATGAATTCGTTTTTAATCCTTTTTTTTTCATTCGGTCCATACCTAATAGTCCAAATTAACATTTACAAATACAACATAATAACTACAAATCTAAATTACACAATCAAAATGTTAATCGAATTCATTCACATAATAAAATATCTCAATACATAAAATTGGTATTAATCACAATAATAGTCTAAGGAGTTCTTCAAATTATCTAAGGAGTTCATGAAGATGTTCAATTCCAACGTCATATATATATATATATATAATCCCACAAGGTCAGACAGAATAAAATATTAGAGCTAGCTAGAGGGAGTTTTGCTACAAAAGTCATCTAATCAACTATATATCATTGCCACTAGGTCCATGAACTGAGTTGTCACTCTGAGATGTGCTCCCACCAGGCACATATTGTCTAACTTGTCTAACTCCTTCTTCAAGCCGATCCATGCGATCAGTCATCTCCAACACACTAGCTGATATATTCTCACTTGTACGAATCAGCTCTTGTCTAAACTCAGAATTAATCTAAGATTGATTTTCAAGAACTTGTTGAAAACTTTGGCACGGGGTGCGAATAATCTCATGTGCTTCTGATCCTATACCAAAGACACGTCCCTTTTTATTTTTCCCACCTACTGCCTCCAACCACAAGGCAGTTTCATCCTCAGGAGAGAGCTCCTCTCCATTGCCATCAATGGCTCCTGAGCAAGTTTAGCGTCCTTGGGTCTAATATAATCCTCCTGCAAAAAAAAAAATATATAATTACATTCAACAACAAACAAAACATTTGGCAAAAAAGGAAAAGAAAAAAAGAACAGCAAAACAACCCAAATTATAAAAGATATAAATATTCATGCTAAAGCCACCATTTTTTGTAAGTAAAATAGTTGCCAAGTAAGGATTATTCCAAGATGTGTAATCAATACAAATTGAAATATATCAAGTTTTTCCGGAACATAGAAACAGGAGACTTCAAACATCAAGCTAACCAGCAAACCCAGAATATTTAATTAGTACCCTCCAAACGCAGAATTTGATCATGAAATGGAAAGCTAATCAACAAGGTAATCAAGAAAAATGAAGCAATCAAAAGATTTCAAATTTGGAACCAGATCCATCTAAAGCAAGTAATGTCTACAATTATATATATATATATGTATGTCCAGCAATTCTTTACCGAAGAAGCCCCAGTTATCACGTCATCTTGTTCCTTGATTTATTTATCTCTTTGAATATTGATGTCACTCTCAAATAGAAGGTCCAAGCTGTTCAATTTAGTTCGTGGCTATATGATGGTTTCGTTTTTCACAAATCACTACTTTCTAGTGAAGGTAATTGGTGTACCAACTTAAATTCCCAATCATTCTCTCTCTCATATCATTAGTCACCTTAAATTTCAATAGTTCGTTAAAGTAATATAATATTTTGGTTCATTGTTGTTGCACAACTGTAGCGGGGAACATTGAATTAAAAAAGCAAAGTATTGTAAATAATTTATGTATTCAATTGATTAAATATTATTATATAAATAAGGTTAAGCTGTTGATCTCCTATAAACTCTACATGTCTAAATGAGGTTATAATTACATACATATACTAATCTTATTACATAGAAATTGAAGCTGTATGGGGCAAAGAAAACAGAAACATGGACATTCAAATAAAGAATCAAAATAAGCTGTTTTGACAAGGCACACGAATCTGGAAAATCTAAATAAGTAATTTCGTAAATTAATTGTTTAGGGTTAATATCTTTCAGGACTCAATTCTTTTAATTAGATTGAATTGTCGATTGTGTCAAATTCGTCTAGTTAATAAGTGGTTAAATTGGACACGTTATCCTTTAATCAACTTTAAAGAAAGAGTGATTTCAGCGTGTGAATTCGTTAACCTATTTTATTTTGATGAAACAATATTATTTTGGTATCAATGATCAGGTGTGAAACTCAATGAAAAACGATCACAGGTAAGGCCTCATTCATTCGGTGATCTTATTTAGTTATTTACTTGCTTATTTTATTTTTTTAGTCGTTCACAAAATTTGTTGTTTTTACTGAAGTCGCTTTCAATACTGTTGGGCACGACTTATACACAACATTCTGGTTTGCTTCAAAGTCTGGCTGCATTACTCTTGGGCAACACTTAACCCTGAGGATTGACCCTGTTCTCATCTACTGATTATTTGTTAATTGAGCATCGGGTATCGTCCCACCGAGAAATTATTCGTGAATTCACTCTAAGCACAAACTATAGCGATTCATTTAAGCTAAGTGACAAATATCAATGAAAGTTTAAACTAAACAAAGTTTAAATACAATAAAAGAATCCAAATTGAACACCGAAAAACTTCCTAGATTTCAATTATGAAGTACTTCCCTAGGACTATTTCTACTTAGCAACTTCGCTTAACCAATTACTCATTCTGATTATGGACTTACGGTTATGGCAAAGCTAACCCTGAATACTCAGTTACTTATAAATACCTTTCTGTCAATTATAGCCCTATTGATTTTAATAAAATCACCTATATTTCTATAGTAAATTAATTATATCAATGCCTTAAGTTCAAATAAAATTGGGTTCTCCTAAGTTAATAGGTATTTCTATATCCTATTCAAAAATTCCATCAAAAACAAAATCGAGAGGCAATCAAATGCAAGACCTAGCTTCAATTAATTTCTTTTAAACATAAATCAAAGCAATTCATGAAAATCCCCAATTTTGGTGGTCAATCAAAGTAGAAGAAGAAATGAGAAAAACACCAAGAGAAAACTCCCAAATCTTCACTCCCAAAACCTCAAATCCACAAAATCGAAGTTTCCATGCAAGAATCCAAGATTCCCCACTGATTTCGTGCACCACTTGAGCTATAGGATTGTTCCTCATCCTCCAAAATGGTCCTTCCTCGAAAATGACGTTATTGTTAGGTTTTTACGGGAAAAACAAAAACCCACAACTTCTAACCTAGGTAAGGTGTAGCTCGCCTAGGCGAGCTAGCTTCAGCCTAGCTAGGCGCTCAAATGGGCGCCTAGGGGAGCAACGAAACTCTACTCCACTAATTTCTTCGTTTCAGCTCTGAATCGCTTCACATGGAGGACCGCAGACCTTTCAACTTCTTTTAGAAATGCTAAGCTACAATTCAAGGTCTTGAAACATAGAAAATCCAATAAAATGAGAGCCTAAAATCACCGATTAACTTGAACAACATAAAATAGAGATAAACAAAACAAAACAAATAAAAACTTAAAAGTCAAAACTAAACAGCTACAACTAATAAAACACAAAATACCCACTAACTAAGCTTCATTAAAAACTAAAATATGGATCAAAGCCCTAAAATGACCTGAGAATGAGTCCATATAATTGTAAATTGTTAGAGTTTTCAAGAGCTGGAAGAAGGGAACACCGATTCTAGGAAGTCAAGGAAGGATGGGAAGGCAAATATTTGGGTTTTAGAGAGAACAAAGATGAAATGATTGAGGATCATATCTTCGATATCATCAGGATCAACAATCCACTCACCCACCTAGTTTTTAATGGCAGAAATTCTATTTGATCTTCTTTTGTTGATAACGAGAGCATGAAAGAAGGAGATATTGTCATCTCCTAGATTCTACCAATCTATTCTTGATTTAGCAGCCCATAAATCTTATATGATGCCCAATTGACAAGATAAGTTTTTATACAGTTTAGATTCTAGGGACATAAGGAAGAATCTCAAACAAGATCACCAAGTTAATGAAGGAAGATGGTGAATGAACTGACAGTTATGATGATTTAAAAAAACTTCTGGTCGATTACTACAAAAATGTGTATGACATGCAAGGTGGCAAACCTGTGGAAGACATTATTTCTGATCTCTCACATCTCCCCTTTCCTCATTTAAACAGTCAACAATTCTACACTCTTGCCAATGATGTAACAGAAGCTGAAATTCTGGAGGCGATCTCCCAGATGAAGCCTTTTAAAGTCCCGGGTCCTGACGGGATTCCTACAGCCTTCTACCACCACTTTTGGGACATCGTCAAGGAGGACGTGGTCAGAATGATCAGAATTTTTTTCACCAGAGGATACATCCTCAAAGAACTCAATTGAACAGACATTGCTCTCATCTCGGAAAATGACTGCCCAACCAATCTCAAAGGTTTCAGGCCTATCAGTCTCTGCAACGTCAGTTATAAATTAATTGCAAAAATACTGGCAAACAGACTCAAACCAATCATGGGTTCCCTCATAAGTCATTACCAAAGCGCTTTTGTTAAGGGGAGGAAAATCAATGACAATATCTTTTTAGCAGCAGAAATGATGTCTTTTATTCACAAAGCAAGAAAGCATAAATCCAATTGGTGCGCCCTCAAGCTTGACATGGCAAAGGCCTATGACAAAGTAAGTTGGAATTTCCTACTAGCAATGCTAAAAATCATGGGGTTCCCGGATCAGTTTGTTAGATGGATTCAACAATGTGTCTGCACAGTGGGTTATAATTTGTTGCTCAATGGTCAAAGAGTGGGATGTGTATCTCCCCAAAGGGGCCTTCGTCAAGGTGACCCTCTCTCCCTGTTTCTCTTCATTCTTGTTTCTATTTGCCTTTCCATCTTACTACAAAAGGCGAAGGAGGACAGAGCCCTCACAGGTGTGTGCTATGCAAGATCGGGCCCCAGAATCAACCACCTCATGTATGCAAATGATACTATTTTGTTCTTTAAAGCTGATCAGGAGTCCTATCGGAGAGTCAAGGATATCCTGGATTTTTATTGCAACCTTGCAAGCAAACAGGTTAATTATGACAAATCACTGGCAGTTTTTAGCCTGAATACCCCAAGACTCTTCAAGAAGTTCATGGCTACTACACTGGGAGTAAATGTGTCAAACCGTCTTGGCAAGTAACTAGAGGTCTTTATTGATGGTGACAATGTTGTCAGATAGAATAGTGAAGGATTAAAAGAGAAGATGGAAGCTAGACTAAGAGGGTGGAAATCATCTCTGCTTTCTCAGGCTGGTAGATGTACTCTCATTAAATCTATCCTCCAGGCTGACCCCATTTACAAGATGTCGTCTTTTCAACTCCGCAAGAAAGATACGAACAAGCTTAACAGTCACATGGTAAACTTCTTTTGGTGTTGGAAAGGGGATAACAGAAAAATGCACCTTCTTAGGCAAGAGGTTCTCAAAAGGAACATCAAAGATGGAGGCCTAGGAATAAGGGGTGTAGAAACTATAAACAAGGCCCTGCTCGCCAAACAAATGTGGAGGATTATTGACAAGCCTGATCTGCTCATCAGCCGCTGGGTTAACCATAAATACATCAAAAGGGAGTCGGATTTTGAATTCAAAAAGCCCATGTATAGGTCGCAATGTTGGAAGAGCATTGAAGCCAATGTAGGACTCATTACAGATCACCTCAGATGGCAGGATGGTGATGGGGTTGATATTGACATCACCAGCAGATTCTGGCCTTGGACCTGGAGTCGTAACAGAGGTCAATATAAAGTCAAGGATCTTTTATATGACTCCCCAAAGGCCTGGAACATTGATAAGGTCAAGACCCTCTATAAACCTACTGATGCCAATGAGGTGATACAAACCTTCCTTCCTTTTTCCCCTATAAAGATAAACTTGTGTGGGCAAGGGCAGCTAGTGGCACATACACGGTTGCACTTGGCTACAAGACTTTAATGGCCACAGACTCCCTCTCTTCTCATATGGTAGGTGTGGAGTCCTTTCCTTGGAAGGATTATTGGAAGGTCAAAGCTTCCATGCGTGTGCTTCAGTTTGGGTGGAAACTCATGCATCTGGCAATTCCATGTGGTGATATCCTCAACCACCGCCATGTCCCAGGTAACTTTCTCTGCCCGTTTTGTGTATGTGAGCAAGAAACTATGGATCACTTGTTTCTGTACTGTCAATTTACGAAAGCTGTCTGGTTTGGTTCTCACTTAGCCTTTAGAGTTGATGAGCTAAGGAATGTTAGTGCATCTGAATGGTTCAAGAACCTCTGTAAGGATGCCCTGGTCTCACAGGATGACAGGATGGAGTTGATTCCATGGTTTCTAGAAGGCTTTGATATCATTTGGCAGGTTAGGCACAAATGTGTCTGGAATGGTGCAATAGCAAACCCTATTGAGGCCATACACAAAATTTCTGTGGTTGTTAATAACTATAATATGGCCCTAGTTAATGCTCGAACACAGGACAACTATTTTTCTGCTGGTGACAGACGGACGCTAAATATTAGACAGGTGCCAGCCATCTCCCACCAATTGATTTCCCACCTTGACGGAATTGTCTTCAGCTGGAAGAAGGACAGGCAATGGACCTTATTAACGGTTGTAATCCTGGTGAACGGTGAAGCCTCCCATTGGAAACTTCGAAAGGTGGAACGCAAGACTCCTACAGCTATTAGTCTGCTCATCTTCATTAGGGATGTCTTGTTTCAATTGCAGGGTACTAACCATGGACCTCATCTTGCGACTCCATTCAAGCATGTGACGTCCATACTCATCTATGGAGGGGGATCTGTTGAAGAGACCATTATTTGCAGAGACATCCATTCTATTGCCTCAGGTAGGATTTTTTCGTGGTCACCCTTCGTAGGTAACCAATTTATCCAAGAGGTTTGGAATGTTGTCAGCTATGGGACCTTCAATAGAAGGGGTATGTACTCTATTTATTTTTTATAATATAATACACTGTGACCTATAATTCAAAAAAAAAAAAAAGAAGAGCTAGGACCATTTGGAAGCCCAATTGACAAGAAATTTTAGGGGTTTTCACTTTTCACTAACAGAATTCAGGCACTAAAAGGTAAGATACTAGATATTCCTATTTGACGCTGTTTTTAATTATTTTTTAAATTAAAAAATTGGTCCCCTCCATCCAGTGTAGAGGCACTCGTCTTTGCACAATATTCTCCTTGAATTAAATTTCATTTACTCCCCCCCAACCCTCCATCTCCCATTCCTTTTTTAAAACCTCTCTTTCCACGATTCACACACATTAGAGTAAAAAAAAAATAGTGAGAGAGAGAGAGGAGACAGAAAGAGAGAAATTGAGAGCAAAGCAATTGAAGATAAAAAATAATAATAATAATTGTTGAGAGGAAAATTTAATTAAAGGAGGATCAATTTTTTCATCTAGATCAGTATTTTATTAATGTAAGTAATACAATTTTATTATTAATAATTGGTAATATTTTTTTAATAGTTTATGATTATAGTAATTTTGTTTTTGCAATTTTATAGTATTTTTTACAGTTTCTTTTATTAATTAATTTTAAAAATATTATTTAGTTTGTTAAACTAATTGAATTAAATAGTTTAATTTACATCATTATGATAATATTAAGAATAATTTGTTTATTTTTTTACAAATATTTATGCAACTTTGGTTCAAAATGATCCAAGTATCTCTTTCTCTCATACATGCTCCTTTCTCTCTCAAGTGTGACATTGTTTTAATGACATAGGTTTTATTTTAAAGATCATGAATCTACAAACTTCATTCATGATCAAATATGCTGTCTTTTCATTGCTAGTTTGGATAAAAAAAATCATGTCATTAAATAATGTTACACAAGAAAGGAAATGGTGGACATCTAGGAGAGTTTGAGAAAAGTCAGGTCAGGTGTCACGTAATAAATAACCGTAGAAAAAAGACAGAACTTAATGGTATGACTGTTTTAAACCAAATTGTATAGATAATGAATAGATTTGAAATTTTTGAAAGATAATAGAGCAAAATGAATTTTGAAACAAAGATAATAGACAAAAATGAATATTCAACCTTACTTTTTTAATTGGATTGCAATTTACTGAATTAGGGTTTTATATTTTCTTTATAAGTATAATAGTAAATTGTTATCTATAACATTCAACTAAGAAACTCTGTGATTTTGGTATGTTGTAACAATTTAATAGTTGATTATTTTTGTTATAGTATATACAATCTTTTATTATATAAAATTTTAGGTTTTTATAACTAATGCTTTCTTTTAAAATTATTAATTTTTTTACTATAATTAATTATAACACAAATGTTATTTTACATTTTAGACAATTACTAGAAAAAAAAACTTTAAATTTTTCCAAAACAAATAGTTATAATAATTTCAACGTATTACCTTTTTATAATTCGATAGTTTTTTATCATAACTAAGTATTACTCAAGGTATTTATTGTCAATAATAATAATTAATCTAATTGATTCCTAATATTGAGTCACATCACTTGTTGCATATATGCAACAAATTACATCTCAAACTAATTCATATATAATAGACTTAATTTGTGACTAATATCAATGCCAACATGTTACAAACATGTTCTTAAGAATCTTGAATTTTTAATAAGCTCGTATTGAATTTCAATGTAGGTGAAATTAACATTAATTAAATGGGAAGATTTGATAACCATCCTTCTTGGTCGATATATGACAAGCTTGTGAACTTGTTGAGCTCATCGGGCTCCATGTGTTTTGCCCAAGTCACTCGCTTTGACTTATCTGCTCCTTCCCCACTGCAACCCTCCTCCACAAACGTAAGTTTTGATCTACAATTTCATCAATAATTAAAACACATATTTACATATAGATCACAATATACATAGATATATACTTTGATGCTTAATTGGCTAAATTAATGTCAAAGTACACTTTTAGTCCCGTAATTTTTGCTCAAGTCTCAATTTGGTTCCATATTTTTTATTATTACACTTTTGGTCTCATATCTTTTATTCAGGTTGCAAATTTCGTGTCATATCTTTTGGGTTAGGTTGTAGAATTGGTCTTATATCTTTGAGTCAGGTGGGACTGCCGATGCAATGTTTTACAAAGATATGAGATCAATTCTGCAAAGTAACGAAAAAAATGCGACCAAATGAGATCAAATCTACAACCTAAGCAAAAGATATGAGATCAAAAGTGTAACAAAAAAAATTATGAGAGTAAATTGAGACTTAAACCAAAGTTATAGTGACCAAAAATACTTTGACCATTAATTAATCTCGATCTTAATTTGAAGAGTAAACTAATAGTTTAGCCAATTAAGAGTAAATTGAGACTTAAACTAATACTTTGACCATTAATTAATCCCTGAAAAATCACTAAGTTGACAAATTAGTCCCTAAAAGATTAAAATATACAGTTTAGTCCCTGAAAGATCAAACTGGTATACTAATTAGTCTTTTTTAATCTTTCAGGGACTAAAAATTATACCGTTTGGATCTTTCAAAGACTAAACTGTAAATTTCAATCTTTAAGGGACTGAGGTTGTCAACTTGGTGATCTTTCATGGACCAAAATGCTAATTTTCTCTATTTTGAAAATGTGGATGGAGAAATTAAAGTAAAAGTGAGTTTGTATGTCTTACGTTTCTTTTCCCCAATCATTCCAGCCTTCAGGATCAATGACATTTGTGAGATGTGAATTAGCGAATATGGTCCTAGAATAGTTTCTGTAAGCTCTGCCAAAGTGGACTTTCCCAGTTCCACGTATCATGCATTGATTAAACACAAACCCAGTGGTTTCATTCTCTGACTCTCTTGCTTGTGCTGCTATAAAACCACTCAATCCAGGAGCACTATCTGGCCCCTCTCTATGATCGATTGTCGAATTCTACATCCAAATAAATAAAATAAATTACACATGCATCTTTAAATTTATAGACATTGATCCCTTATAGTACACTATAAATGTAGTGTTAAGAGAGAAAAGAACAGTTAAAACAAAAAAAAAAATGTCAGAGAGTTTTACTGACATTTTTTCACTCTAATTATTCCTTTCTCTCCCAACAATATACCTATAATACAGCACATAAATCAAAATTCTAAAACTACATTCAAAGAAAGAACTAATAAATAATAAGTAACATATGTGTTTGTATATATACCGCAAATATTGATTGGCCATTTCCAAATATGAAATCCACATGACNTGATTTTGCAATTAATCCTTTGAATACAATTCAAGTACATTGTTTATTATACTAACCATATCTATCTTATAGGATCATGGATCATTCTGTCTTGAAAGTCATCAAGATAAAAGTTCCTCAACTGTTGCTGAGTCCACACCTGCGAAATCTAAATCAATCATTGATGAATTTGATGATACATGTTTAGATGATATCATGACACCACAGCTGTCCACATCCAGACCAAAAAAGCATATCAAAATTGAGAAGACTGACTGAATCGCACTTGTCGATTTTTTGACGTAGCCAATTAGAACTGTTATCTAACTATTTTGGCAGATTATGAACAACTCTCATCCCCTTTTGGCTGTATAACTTATGATGTTAATGGCTTGGGTTACTACCACCCTTACCTTAAATACTTTTTCTGGGACTGTAATATTATAATTTAAACCTCAACAACAACGGCAATACCTACATCATCAATGTAAGTAAGTTAATCATAGTATTTTATGATGGTGAATGTCTTTGGCTAATAGTTCAACCCATTTATATAAATTGCCAGAGAAAAACCCGTGCGAACGCACGGGTCTCATACTAGTTATTTAAAATGTTGAGCTGAATTGGGCATTTCTCACCACGCAGTATGCACCTTTCTTTTTTTGCCCAAAAAGTAAGAGTTGGTTTTTTTTTTTTTTAATAGTAAACAAATGTTCTAATAAGTATATGCATGTCAAAATGTCTAAAATTGCCCCAGACAACTTTAAAGAAGATCCTCTACCCTATTCTACCCTGTAAATACATTGTAGTTTAGAGAGAGAGAACAGAAGAATCAGAGATAAAATATCAATGAGTAAACTACCAAATTGGTCCTTGGATTATTGGCTCGCTGACAGATTGGTCCCCAAATTTATGAAATTGACAAATAGGTCCCCGAATTTTTCTAACGTTAGTCAAATAGGTCCCCAAATAACATGCACAGAAGGACCTATTTGACAAATGTTAGAAAAATTCGAGAACCTATTTGACTCGTTAGAAAAATTTAGGGACCTATTTGTCAATTTCCTAAATTCGGGGACCAATCTGTCAGCGAGCCAATAATCCAGGGACCAATTTAGTAGTTTACTCAAATATCAATAGTTTGCACTTTGCATGGAAGGGGATTCAAGTCCCAAACAACTCTTGGACATATGAAAATTTTTCATTCTTATCAAAACAAATAAATAAAGAAGCTAATCATTTGAAGTCCAAAAGTAGACTTCTTATTTAGCATAGTAATGATTAATTAGTTATTACATGATTAAGTTCACCCATTTATTATTCCAAAAAAAAAAAGAAACAAAAGAAGTAATCAAGTGTTCGTTCAAACTTGAAACAGAGTTTTGAGATTGTGAGGCTGAGTGAAATTTCCATCTCCATCCCACATAAGCTCTGCAAAATACTGATCAACTCTCTGTGTGGCATGAATGGAATCAAAGAACACATATTCTGTAACATTCTCACACAATTCATACTCTGGTATCCCTCTTTTTCCTCCACAGCTATTATCTCCTCTGTAAGGCCCACCACCACAGCAAGCTACATTCCCTTCTACAAAACCTTCAGTTCACATAAAGATTTAGAGTAAACATAAGTTATTGATTTTCCAAGATAGGCAAATTAAACTCATCACCATTAAGTTTGTAGAAGTTTAATGTTAAGGCTTTAGTCCTTGAAAGTTATAAAATTAAGGCAAAAGTATTAATTTCGTCCCGAAACTTTACATCAACTGTTAAGTTCGTCCCCAATCTTTCTTTCCAATCAATTTCGTCTCTAATGTTTTACATTTTAGTCAATTTTATCATTTGACTAACTTCTTTCAATAAATTAACAATATACTATATTTTGTTTTTCAATCTGGGTTAGGATTTGAGTTTTTTTTTTTTATCAATTTACATTGTATATCATTAGTCACGTAGATTTTGTCGTTAAAATTTGGCTAAAGTAAGAGAAAAAAATAAAATTGACCGAAATATGAAACAATTGGGACCAAATTGACAATTGGTGTAAAGTTTGTGGACGAAAGTAGTGTTTTTGACTAAAATTAATATTCATGTTAGTTAATTATTCTGTCTGATTCTAATATCATCTCCTTGTACTAGAATTATCTTTGAATGACTGATTTATTCATTGAGGAGAAAATTTATTTTTTAGTTTCTGAATTTATCCCAAAACTACAATTTGGTCCCTGGATAATGCAAATACATTTTTTAGTTCTTGATATTTTTAACAAGTGTTCACTAAAGTCTTTGAAAAATTATCTGCAGTGATTAAATCATTAATTGGTGTTTGTAAAAAAAAATAGGGACTAAAAAATGTATTTACATTTTACAATATTCAGGGACTTAATCATAGTTTTGAAACAAAATTAAGAAAAAAAATTAGATTTTTTCTTTTTTTGAAAAAAATAAATTGCATTTTTTTTTTGGTATGTAGGATAAACTTAGAATATTTGATTTTTCACTGGAAAAAATGTTTTGTAAGATATAAATGGCATAATTGTACTAACTTTATAATGACTAAGTTCTCAACTCATGTATTTCTGATATGCTAAATTATATGTTCACCAAAAAGTCGACAAAAAGCAACAACTAGAACAGAGATGCTTTTTCTTGACCATAGAAGCTGATGTATATATTAGAGTGAATTTGAAATACATGAGTTGGTCTTTGAAAGATTGAAAGATTGAAATATTATGCTGAGAATTTGGTAAAGATTGAAATAACAATTTAATTTTTAAAATATTCAAAAGGTATACTCTTTAATTTAGCCCCTCAAAAGAACCAAACTGTATACTATTTTGTCCATAAAAATGACTAAAAAGTATATTGTTTGAATCTTTCAGAGATTAAAGTTAAACTATGTATTTCAATCTTTTATTAACTGAGTTGTAAACTCGATAATCTTTGGGACATCAAATTGTTAATTTTGACTGCATACCATAATTTGAAGGGTTGGTCATAAGTTGAACGAGTGCACTATACAAGTCAGTGAGTGAGTAATCAAATCCAGGAAGCTCTTTCTGCAAGTTCTGAAGCATTATGGGAAGAGCACTATTGTGTAATCTTGCAAGTTCAGAAGCCTCTCCTTGAAGGCATTCACTTATGGTGCTTCCATTTGTGCGTATCCTTAGGATTGGAAAACAATTCAAAGGATATACATTTATAATCCCAAATTTTCTTCCACCTTCGTTATAAATTTCCTACACAAGAGATGGAAATGAATTTGAAATGAAAAAAATGCATAAAATTCCCTAAACTTTAGTCACTATGCGAAAAACTCCCTTGGACTTTGAAATGTGACAGAATGCCCCCTTGAACTTTTGATTTTGTGCAAATAACCTCTCGTTAAAATTTTAGAGTAAGCTAACAATTTGGTCCCTCAAAGATCATTGAACAGATAACTCGGTCTCTAAAAGATTAAAATGCACATTTAGTTACTGAAAGATTAAAACAATATACTTTTTATTCCCTGAAAGATTACAACGATATAATATGTAGTTCATAAAAAGACTAATTAGTAAATCATTCTGATCTTTCAAGGACTAAACTGTATGTGCATTTCAATCTTTGGGGATCCAGTTGTCAACTCGGTGATCTTTCAGGGATCAAATTGTTAGTTTACTCTAAAATTTTTATTGAAAAAACAAGAAGGTTTTAGTTTTTTAGCTACTATTAACTGCAATGTTCGTTAATTTTAATTTTGGATCAATATGAAATCCAACAACAATCATAAAATTGTAAAAACAAAAAAAAAAACCCAAAAATATTATTGTTTTAATGAAAATCTTAATAAAAAGAGGTACTTTACTCAAAATAAAAAATTCTAACGTCTGCTGTCGCTTTTCAAAATTCATGAGAGTTCTTTTGCACAATAACAAAAGTTCAAGAAGATTTTCTGCATTTTAGCCCATAAAAATAATGAAACAAAAAAAGGTAAAGATACTGTGATGGAGAAATTAAAGTTCAAGTTTAGCATACTCTGAGTACTAGTGAAATGTTTCCAATCACATAATCTACAAATTCTTGTGGAGGGTATGGAAGGACCACACTGGAATTTGTCAGGAAAGGGACTAAATAGTCATTTCCTCCTACACTGAAAATGTAGACAGCTTTGGATATTAGTTCTTTGCCTTTTTCATCTCCTAAATCCTCCCTCAATAGCTGGCTAACTTGTGAGAAATAACTTGCTTGAGTAAGCAGGTTTATCGCCTAACAAAGAAAGAACAAGCTAAAAAACACTTCCATATATAGTAATTTGTATTTGCCATCAAAATAATTTACCAAAACCATAATAAGAAAAAAGCCAAAGTATAAATTTGGTCTCATATTTTTGCTCAATTCCCAATTTGGTTTTATATCTTTTTTTGTTGTAGTTTTGATCTCATATCTTTGCAAAAAGTCTCAATTTGGTTCCATATCGTTTTTGGTTCCATTTTTTTTTATTAGGTTTTAGAATTGGTCTCATATCTTTACAAAATGATCAACTATTAGTTAATTCTTTTGCAAAGACATGAGATCACTTCTTCACTTGACACGAAGATATAGGACCAATTTTGCAATTGACCCAAAACTATGGGACCAAATCTGCAGCAAAAAAATATATGGGACCAAATTAGGACCTAACCTAAAAATATGAGACCAAAAGTGTAACAAAAAAGATATGAGACCAAAATAGAACTGAGCAAAATATATGAGATCAAATTAAAACTTTAGTAAAAAAAAATGTAAAGTTGTTTTCGGCCTTAAAATTGCATTTTTCTCCTTGACAATAACATGGAAAAATAAGATGAAATAGAAGTACAATCACTATACAAGGATTTAAGTATATAAACTCTAAATCATAGAAAACATTATGATTACCACAAGACAATTAGAGAAAATATTATGTAAAAATTTTTATATCACACGTACCAATCCTCGATTAGTTTCATTTAGAGCACCAGCTCCCGCTGATGCAAAGTTTGAACCAAAGATAAACCTATGTTGAAATATTGGAGGATGCAAGTATGGTAGCCCTAATGGCAAATTTGCAAACCAACCTGCAAAACGAGAAAGAACTCAGAAACATGAAATAATTATTCTTCAAACATGAAGTACCCTTTTCATCCTTAAACTTTTCATCAATTTTCAATTCCGTCCTCAATGTTTGTTTACCGGCAATTTTATCCCCAAACTTTTATATTTTGATGGATTTTATTATTTGCTCTAACTTTAGTTAAATATTAACAATTGACTCTACGTAATTAATGACATGTGATGCAAAATTGATAGAAAAAGAAGTTCAAAACCTAACTCATATTGAAAAGCAGGATGAAGTGTGTCGTTAATTCAATGAAAGAAGTTAGTCAAATGATAAAATCGACCAAAATATGAAACTTAAATAAGAAAATTGACGGTAAACAAACATTGAAGCGAAATTGAAAATTAACGTAAAGTTTGGCGATGAAAATTTTGCTTTCGCCTATATATAGAGAGAGATATAAATGCTACATACGAATGTAATCTGGGATTACGAGTCCATCTGAAAATCTTCCAGTGGGATACTTAAAGAAAGATTCACCATAAGGAGGGTAGTTTGCTTGAAGTGTGGTGGTGGTATTGATGTAATTGTTATTTCCATCATCAAACACTGAGTCTCCAAATGTGAATAATATGGCTATTCTATTTTCTGGCAGGAAAAACTGTTTGCCTTGGCAATGAATGGTTTTGATGAAAAAGCTCAAATTCACATAGAAAAACAGCAAGTACATGAACACACTTTGGCTACTTTCCATCTTCTTTGATTTTAGTTCACTAATTTCTCCTATTTTGCTCGAGATGCTAGAGGCTACTTCCCACTTCTTATATATAGTCATTAGTGGTATGAGATACCTATACCAAGGCTTGTCTCTTGGCCTTGATGTGAGACACCTAACAGAACACATTTATTTGAAAGTAAGCTTTTAAATGACCCATTTTTACCAACAAGTGTTTAGGGTGCATCGGTAAGTAAGCTGGACATTAGGTTGAGAGGCTTAAATTCGAGTCTTAAAGTCGATATTGTTAGAAGGATTCTAACTATTCGCTTTTGGCCGGAATAGAATTAGTTTTCGCCTAGACCATTATGTGGATAGATTGAGAAAATCCATGATTATACAAAAAAAAATGACATACTTTTGAAATGACCCACTTTTTCTTAGATATATGTATCCATTTGATATTTAATATTTTTTAATTTTTCACTACTTATACTTTATATATTCAATGAATATCGGATATTTTTTACAAGTGAATTTAGATGGGTATCCTGAATATAATACCTTCCAAATTGTCATTCATGTATACAAACACAAGTTAAAAGAAAATAGATATATTTGTTGAATAAAATTTTTTTAAAGAATTATAAGAAGCGTCTTTTCAACTAACTTTTTGGACATGGTACTCTTGACAATTAGACTTATCATGGGATGGTCATGCATATTCATGATCATGAACATAGTTTGTTGAAGCTTAAGAACTAAAAACATTATTTTGTTTTAATTTGGATTCCAAAAATTTTCATTTATATTTCCAAACATATAGAAAGCAATCTGAGTGGTGTTCTTTTTGTTATAGTAAATTGATGAAGGAAGGGGTGGAAAATAAGCTAGTGATTAAATGATGTGGGGTTCAAAGTACAATTAAATTCCAAGTTGGTGCCTTGTCAATTGTCATTTTGAGAAGCAACCACCAAATTTTGAGACTCTTCAATTTGGTGAATGCATTTAGATTTTCTTCAACCCACCAAAATCTCATCGTATTCAATAAATGTTGTTTGTAATTTTTATTTTAATGTGTATATACTTTTTTTGTGTATATTACTATTTTTAACGTATTAATTGTTAGAACTCAATCGGATCGAACAATGCAGCCACTAATTAGACTAAAGAATGAGTTAGTTCGATCATGAAAACCGTTTAGAACCATTCAAACTGATAAACCGATAAAGAACTATCTAAGTTAATTAAAATATTATAATTTTATTTTGATCTCTCAAATATTAATAATTACTTAATTCAGTCCTTAAAAAGTTTTTTTTCTCAATTTAGTCCCTCAAAAATTGTTTTGTTATCAATCTTAGTCCCTCTATATAAATGATTGAAATGTAATATTAATTATTTAAGATAAATTATCAATGTATATTTATATTTTATAGATTATTTATTACATCTGATTCAATTTTTAACCGGTTAAATCAATCGTGAACCGAACATATTGGTTGCTCATTAAACAATCTGATTTTAACAACATTATAATAAGTGGTCAAAACATCATTTTGGTCTTTCATGTATAGGATGAACTTCACTTTGATCCTAATTTTTTTGTTTGTTTGTCTCTTTATCATCCTCAAAGTTTCACTATTGTCCTAGCGTTGGTCCAAAAGCTGGTTCAAATTTCACATTATTCAATAAATGGAAAGTTTGGAATTTTTCAAGAAAAGCACAAATTATTTAGCACAACAAAATAGGTCATGTTGGGAAAAATTAAATACAAATTATTTAAGCCAAGAAAGCAGAACAAAATGCTCAAACTTGAAACAGAGGTTTCAGATAGTGATGATGATGATCTTCAATGGTAGCATAATTTCCATTTCCACTCCACATGAGTTCTGCAAATTGCTTATAAGCCCTATCTGTAACATGAAGAGAGTCAAAGAATACAAACTCACTCACATTCTCACATAACTCATATTCTTCACTTCCCCTTTTTCCTCCACAGCTATTGCTTTCTCTGAAACCTTCCGAGAAAAAGTTCAAATCAACATTATTTTCTATTTTGGTATTCTTTTTGGAGTAAATAAAAATCATTTAACTGACAACTCGATTCTTAAAAGATAAAATATAAATTTAGTCTTTAAAAAATCAAAACAATATATTTACTGGTTCTTTGTAAGGATTAAATAGTGTACCATTTTATTCTTTTAGAGACTAAAGAATATAATGTTTTAATCTTTTAAAAGACTAACTGTGTGTTTCAATCTTTCAGAAATTGAGTGGTTAACTTAAAAATTATTCAATGTTCAAATTGTTAGTTCACTCCTTTTTGTTTGGCTAAAATGCACGAAAACCTCCTTAAATTATACTTCCATAGAAAAAAAAATCCCAAAATTATGAAAAGTGACAAATGAATCTGTAAAGTTTTGATTTCATTCAAAAAAAAACTTCTATCAATAATTTTAGTCAATGTTAAAGTATAAGTAAACTAGAAAGAAATCTGATTTGTTTTGAAATATAAACTTTAATAAAGTAGGTCTTTTGGACAAAATTTAAACTAGAGATTTCCTATGCAGCAAAAAAAGTTGAATTAGGATCCCCTGAAGCGAAGTTAGGATCTCAAATTTTTCGAAGAAGTTAATTAGTTGTTACTTTGTGGAACAAAATATATGGGTTTTTCAAGTTTTTTTTTTTTAACTTTTTTTAAGGGTAAATTACACTTTTTGGTACCCTATGGTTTGACCTTATTTCACTTTGGTACCCTGTGGTTTGAAAGCTGACACTTTGATATCCTGTGGTATTCTCCATTAACACTTTGGTACTATTTGGAGCTATTTTGTAATTTTAACCATAACAAATTTTGCAAAAATTACATATTGACCTCAAAAAATTACAAATAGGTCCCTGAATACCAAAGTGTTTTTCATAGGCATCCTCCATTAGAGGTAATCATGTTTGAGATACTATCGAGCACTAAATTTGAACACACTTGTCGGTGGATATTTAAATTTAAGTTTACTGTAGTGTGAAAGACTAGCTCTACCAAATATTACTTACTACTAACCAGAGTTATTAAAACCGGACCGGACCGGTCGGTCCGAACGGTTGAACCGGGAACCGGCCATTAGGCCGGTCCGAGTCGTTTTAATAACCGGCCAGGCAGAAAACCGGAGGCAAACCGGTTGAACCGGTCCTGGTTTATTATTTTTTTTTTTGATTTTTTTGGTCTTTTTTTATAATTATGGGTCAAATATTAGAGAATGTTGATTATGAACCAAAATTTGATAGAGAAAGTGATCATAAAATGTCACTTGATGATATTATATTGTTGAACATTATGAAAATTGATTATCTCTATATTAATTCATGTTAATTTATGAAAATTGTATTAATATATTAATGTTATAATTGTATTTTGTAACCTAATTATGAATATTTGAATTAAAATTTTATCATATATAGGTTTTTTTATTATTTTTAATTTATTTATTTATCAACGGTCCGACCCCGGTTAGACCCCGGTTGAACCATTGAACCTTGAACCCCTCCTTCAATCGGTTCAATGGCCGGTCCAGTTTTAATAACCTTGCTACTAACTATAGGAAAAAAATCCAACAGCCCCAACTTTAGGGATCCTTAGCTTATCCAGTAATGTTTATGTAAATTTTGTGCATGTTAGACTAAATTTTCATGGCAAAAGTATCCTTTTGGTTCTAAAATATTACATCAATTGTCAATTTCGTCCTCAATCCTTTTTTGCGGTCAATTTCATCCGTAATATTTTACATTTTGATCAATTTTATACTTTAACTAACTTCTTTCAATAAATTAGCAACAGACTTAATGCTATTTTTCAATCTGAGTTAAGATTTAAGTTTATTTTTCTATCAATTTTATATTACATGTCATTAGCCACGTAGATTTTGTCATTAATATTTCGCTAAAGTAAGAGCAAAAGATAAAATTGATCAAAATGTAAAACATTGGGGACGAAATTGAATGCAAAAAAAATTGAGGACAAAATTGACAGTAAGTGTAAAGTTTGGAAACCAAAACGTTAATTTTTCCTACTCTAAAAATTCTAAAATGATGATGTACCAATTGGATTTGACATCATGCTTCAATGCAATACTTCCAAAGCATTAATTAGACATACCATATACGGAAGGGTTTTCCAGAAGTTGAGTTTGTGCACTGAACAAATCAGTGAGTGAATATTTGAATCCATTTAACTGTTTCTGAAGGTTTTGAAGCATTTTGAAAAGAGCATCATTATGTAGTCTTGCGAGTACAGAAGTTTCTTTGTTTAGGCACTCACTTATGCTGCTTCCATTTCTGAGCATCCTTAGCATTGGAAGACAATTCACAAACCCAAACTTTCTTCCACCTTCCTTGTAAATTTCCTACAATTAATATCATGAATAATGTCAAATCAACATCATACATATCTATTCTCAAAAGAAAAAAGCAGAAAAGACTAAACCTAGTTTTCAGTCCCTAAATTTGTCCCAATGTTGCGATGTAGTCTCTACATATTCGAAATACAATTTTTGTCACTGATTTCTTACAGAAAAACATTAATTATTTAGTCCCCGAAACATTATCTGTGCAGGGAAACTAGATAGTTGATATTTATTAAAACAAATCAAAGACCAAAAAGTATAGATTTAATATCTAAAGACTAAATTGTAGTTTTGAGATAAATTTAAGGCAAAAGTATCCTTTTGGTCTCCAAATTTTACACTAATTGTCAATTTCGTCCCCAATCTTTTTTTCGTGGTCAATTTTATTCCTAATGTTTCACATTTTAGTCAATTTTATCCTTTGACTAACTTATTTCAATAAATTAACAACAAACTTCTTTATATTTTTCAATCTCGGTTAGAATTTGAATTTCTTTTTCTAGCAATTTTACATTATATGTCACTAGCTACGTAAATTCTATTATTAATATTTGGTTAAAGTAAGAGTAAAAGATAAAATTGATCAAAATTTAAAATATTAGGAACAAAATTGACCGTAAAAAAAGATTGGGAACGAAATTGACAATTGTTGTAAAGTTTGGGGAACCAAAATGTTGCTTTTGGCTAAATTTAAGGACTAAAAAGTAAATTTTCTCTAATAAAAAGAGTTCAAGTTTAGTTTAGCATACTTTGATCACTTTTGAAATGTTTCCAATCACAAAGTCTACAAATTGTTGTGGGGGGTATTCAAGAACCACATGGGAGTTTGTCAAGTAAGGGACAGCATAGTCATTTCCTCCTATGCTGAATATATAAACAGATTTGGATAACCATGCTTTACCTTGTGCATCACCAAGTTCTTTCTTCAATGACTTGCTAAGTTGTGAGAAATAACTTGTCTGAGTCTTCAGATCTATCACCTAAAATGATTTATGAGTGATCCAATTCTGAGATGTAATTTCTTAGGACAAGAAAGTGCTAATTCAAGCAAGCAAACCATTTTGGATTACAAACATGTGATAAATTTGACTGATAACTTCACTGTTAGTGCTCTGTAACACCAACATGTAGCCATAAACTCATGGCTATATTTCATTATTGTAAGAGTAAACTAATAATTTGGTTCTTAAAATATTACCAAATTGATAACTCGGTTCCTAAAAGATTGAAATACACAGTTAAGGGTGTGTTTGGGAAGTAATTATAAACCTATTACAAACTCATTATCTCCATTTTCAATACATAACTTGATCTACAGTGCAACTCAGTTGTTTGTTTACCAATTACAAACTCATTACATAAATATTATTTCATTACAATTTTCATACACAATTACTAACATATCCTTACTCAAATACCTATAATTACCTATACTCTAATACAAATATAAAAAAACTATTTGGTAAAATGATAATTTTCAATACCCTCATTTATTATACTTACAACTTACGCTCTCCCTTCATCATTTTTTACTATATTTTTTTCTCTTTTTCCTACCNATAATAATCTTATTTTTTAATATATAGTATACTGTTGAAATTTTTTATCAAATTCTGAATAATAATCTGTTGTTAGTTGAAAATTAATTATTTGGTCCATGAATTTGTAAAAATTATTCTATTTTGGTCCTTGAATTTATTTTTTAGTCATTGAATTTAAGAGAGAGACCTAATCATTGATGAATGCAATTGTTTACAACCAACTACAAAAATATCATTTCATTATCTCCATCTCATTTCATTATCAATTACCAATTCTATCCCTATACAATTTTCAAAAACCCATATAATTATTTCAACCAACCACAATCATTACATACCCTTTTACATAATTTCACATCCTATTTTTTTTCATTACATCTCAGAAAATCCAAACATCATTTACCATTAAATATTCATTGCATAATTTTCTCATTACTATTTCATTACATAAAAATATCATTTTGTTAGATACTTATTTCCTCATTACTATTTCCCACCGCAACCAGATGAGATTCCAGCAAACAACAATTTCCAGCAAGGAGGTGTGGAAAACATGGGAAACGATGAAACTATATAAAAAACAACTCATCCATATCAGGAAACCACCAGCAACAAAGCAGCGTTTCAAGTCCAACCAAGTACAGACCAACCCCTTACATTCTGAAGATTACAATCGTACAATCTACTTTACATGGTGGAAGGACAAAAAGCGGAAGAAAAACTTGTTTGGTGCTATCTACATCAACGCTGGGACAGCTTACCTATTCTTTACCCACCAGGATGATATCACTACACGGATTAACAAAACAGTCATCAAAGGAGTCCGTCAATGCTTGTTAAATCTCCAAACCATGGGAATCCAGTCAATCCAAGGATGTCTGCAAACAGTATACCCGGAGCTCCTCAACCCGAATCATGGAAGCTACAGGGATGAGACCATAGTTCGTGACATTGCCAACCTCTGCCGCGCCAACAATTACAAGATCAGTCATGAGCCGCACCGTCTGCAGCTACATCTTCTCCTACGCCATTCCCCTTCCCCAGTCTTTAATTTTCATGTCACTTAGTTTTCTTGTTTTCTTTCTTTAGGCCTTGCTTTTCGATCAAAAAAAAAAATTTCCTAAAGACACCCCAAGTCTCTTAAAGATTAAAAAGGTATGGTCTTTAGTCCTTGAAAGATTAAAACAATACACCTATTTAGTCTATAAAAATGATTAATAAGTATATTATTTTAGGACTAAACTATATATTTCAATCTTTGAAAAACAAAATTGTCAGTTGGGTTATCTTTCAAGGATCAAATGATTAATTTACTCTTACTCTAACTATTTGGTTATAGAAGTTCTGTATGGAAAGAATCATGTGTAATATTATTATCTCAAACAATCTAGGAGATTCTAATTAAGCATTCTCCATCCCATCATATAACAAATCGAAAAAAAGAAAAAAAAAACTATAAAATAAGACTTAATCCTCTGCTGTCTTAAAAAATATCAAAATCTGACCAACATGTCATAAATTTGACTGTTAAATTCACTCTTAGTGCTCTGTAACACCAAAATGTGGTAAACTCATGCCTTATTTCATTACTCTAACTATTTGGTGATAGAAATTCTGTATGGGGAGAATCATGTGTAATATTAGTAGAGTAAACTAACAATTTGATACTTGAAAGGATTATTGAGTTAGTTAGCAACTTGATCTCGAAAAAATTAAAATATACAGCTTAATCCTCGAAAGGTTAAAACACTATACTATTTATTATTAGTATATGAAAATGACTAATGAGTATATTGTTTTGATCTTTTAGGGACAAATTTTTTAACTCGATGATCGTTCAGGAACTAAATTGTTAGTTTACTTGTATTATGATCTCTGACAATCTAGGAGATTCTAAATTCAGCATTCTCCATCCCATCATATACCAAAAGAAAAAAGAGAAGAAAAGGAAAGGAAAAAAGAACTTTAAATAAGACTTAATCCTCTGCGGTCTTTCAAAAAACATCAAAACCTAACTGAATACATTTGTATGTAGGTGCCAATTAAACCACAATTGCAAATTGTTTAAAGTCATGGAATCAAGACATTTTAGTCATTTCAGTTAACTCGTATATCTTTGAAGAACGAATTGAATGTATGTAATGCTTTTGAAATAATGTGTACCAATGAAATCTGGGATTAGGCATCCATTGGAAAACCTTCCAGTGGGATATCTGAAGAAAGATTCACCATATGGAGGGAAATTTGACTGAACAGAAGTGGTGGTGTTGATGTAATTGTTGTTTCCAGCATCAAACAATGAATCTCCAAATACAAATAAGGCTATATGATTTTCTGGCAGGCAAATGGGGCTTTGGGAATTTGTGATTCTAATAACATAACTCAGATAGAACATCAAGAAATACAAACAGGCTCTTAAACTTTCCATTATATATAAACTTAATTAATCCTAATTAACTTGCCATGCATGCACTGCCCAGTTAATTAATTTATATATATATAGAAGTAGCTAGTGAATAGTGTGATGTTGTATCTATATAATTACTAAAAATAATTGAGTAAACTCCCAAACTGGTCCACGAATTATTGGGTCGCTGACAAATTGGTCCCTGATTTATAGAAATTGACAAATAGGTCCCCGAATATTACTACCGTTAGTCAAATTGGTCCCTAAAGCCGTTAACTGCTGACGTGGCACGTTAAGTGCCACGTCAGCAGTTGGAAAATTAAAAAAAAAAAGCCAACTGTGCGTGCCACATCAGCATTAATAATAAAAAAAATATTTCATTCAAAATTCAAATAGATCCATGAGTTATATTTTTATCTCATTATTCTCAATTTCCCCTCTTTTTCATCATCCTCATTCATTTTAGTCCCAAATCCTCAAAATAAAATTGTAAAATGTCCCAAAAATCTTCCAATCATTCCATTTTAGTCCCAAATCCTCAAAATAAAATTGTAAAATGTCCCAAAACTCTTCCAAACATTCAAGTTTAGTCCCAACTCCTCAAAATAAAATTTAAAATGTCCCAAAACTCTTCCAAACATTCCAGTTTAGTCCCAAATCCCCAAAATAAAATTGTAAAATGTCCCGAAACTCTTCCAAACATTCCACTTTAGTCCTTAAAAGTATTAAAAACCCTAAACCCTAAACCCCAAACCCTAAACCCTAAACCCTAAATCCTAAAATCCTAAACTCCAAACCCTAAAACCTAAACCCTAAACCCTAAAACCCTAAAATCCTAAAATTGTAAAGTGTCCCAAAATTCTTCTAAACATTTCAATTTAGTCCTTCAACACTAAAACCTCAAACCCTAGAACCCCAAATGGCCAAATCCCAAACCCAAAACTCTAAATCCCCAAACCCTAAACCCTAAAATCCCAAACCCCAAACCCTAAAATCCCAAACCCCAAATCCTCAAACCTTAAACCCTAAATTGTAAAAACCCAAACCCTAAAATTCCAAACCCCAAACCCTAAACCCCAAACCCCAAAACCCCAAACCATAAAATCCTAAACCCAAAACCCTAAAATCATAAACCCTAAAACCCTAAAATCC